>JAAAKG020146511.1:0-10653 GCA_010014905.2 Druon quercuslanigerum
ACGGGTTTGCAAGTACTATAACTGATGCTAAAGAACTTGCAGAAATACTAGGCGTTGATTCGGATTTCAAAAGTGCTCAAAACGTTCGACCACGGGCGCAGAAAAGACAATTTGATTATGAGTCAGAAGATCAAGCAGTACAGGATCCTAAAACAAGACTCAAAGTAGGTTTCTTTTCTCAAACACTGGATGCGACAATATCTTCCATAAAAGAGCGATTTGATCAATTACAAGCTCACAATTCACACTTCTCTTTTCTTTACGACATAAGTGCGTTGAAACATATGCCACTAACTGTTTTAATGGATAATTGCACAAAATAGGATACTTTTTTAACTCACCAAGATCTAAAGGATATTGACGCTCAACAACTCTTAGACGAACTACAAGTTTTATCACATTCAATTGATGAAACAGTATCACTGACACCCTTGAATGTGTTACAACACGTGGTTGAAATTGGGATCGACTGCTATACCAATGTCGCGATTGCCCTCAGAATACTACTTACTCTTCCGATCACCGTGGCTAGTGGCGAACGCAGTTTTTCAAAATTAAAATTAATTAAAACCTACTTAAGATCTACGATGAGCGAAATGCGTTTAGTGGACTTAGCAATTATTTCGATTGAGCACAAACTTGGTGAAAATTTGGACTACAAAGAACTCGTACCTGAGTTTGCTGCAATCAAAGCTCGAAAAGTGCAATTCTATTAAAATTGAGCTTGACGCAGATGACTTTGACTTCGAAAAATCATCTTTTTACCAGATATGTTTTATATACACAAAATTTCGCTAAAATGTTCGCCGATCGTCATTTGGCGGATTCTGTGCTGTCGAACGAATACTATTAATTATTAAAAAAGCAAAACCTTAGGCTAAAGCATTTTTGCTTTAAATTTCAATTTTTTCGGCAAATATTTCTACAGGGGGCTGTGTAGGTTGGTATCGGCAGTCACTGAAGCATGCTTTAAACGCAGTTAAGTGATCTGATGTATGCAGTATCCCTAATATAATATTTCGTGCAACTAAAATTAATTTATTATTGTGTGTTTGATTAAACGTCACTGAAAAATAGTGGGCTCTGTTTTGTTACAGCTCATTTGTTATATACTCGAAAGAAGATTTTTTTCTCGAAAGAAGAATACTTTAAGTGTAAAACTATAACGTATGAACGTAGCTGCGTTCTCAAAATTTTCAAAAGTTTTTCAAAAGTATTAGGATATTTTAGAGTGTGCCCAATGCAACTTGTACATTCGATTCATATTAAAAGGTACAAGCTTATATATTACGTTATACCTAATTTTTTAAGAATTTTATGCTATGGGCATGGTTATTATTTCAGTTTAGCTCAAGAGGTATTTAAATAAAAAAAACTTTGTAATGTAACTTTTCTTTTCAACATTTATTCATCTAAAAATAAAAATAAAGTTTCATTGGTGTATGATAAGTTCAATATATGGACATTCATTGCATGCATATAATATTAATATATTTATAACCATTTTTTTACAATATAATTTACCCTGTTACAAGCGCGTCCAATGTGCGTAATTATTTCTGTACTCAATTCATTCCAGGTTAAACACTTCAATTTCTTGTCGGTTTTATGAGCTACTTCATACGCTTGAAAGTGATCATCGTAGTATACATTTTTTAACTTTTCTGTGATAAAAACCGCTCCATAATTATCATACACAATGCAATAACGTACAGTATAAAATTTTGGCCTAATGGCCTAATTTTTGGCTTAATCCAATTGACAAGTTTTACAAAACTTCTTGCATTGGGGGGCAAACATGAGGAAAAAACAGAATATTGTGGAAGGGAACTTGCAGTCATAATTTTAGTTGGACCGCACGTGTATGGTAAGTATGTCGACGCGTTGTACATAAAACAACGGTTTAGTTTTACCTGGTGTCTAACTGCTTTCGTGTGAGAAATATTGACCCGACTTATTGATGCATGAGAACTAACTAACTTCTCTGTGTTTACTTTCATACCGCATTGATGAAAGTTTACCTAGAGGTCACATCAAAAGCATTATTTGAGGATAATGCAAAAGGAAGTGATGTTTTGGTGTCAGACTGTCCGGAAATAATAGATTTAAAAGAGTTAAATACTTATTGATTAAACAATCCAAGTATTTTTCTAAACCGCGTTGATGATTTTTTTGCTGATAATACATCTACGATACTTTTCAATAGTATCATCAAACGCCAATGTTTATCATCTCGTGGTATTTTGTCTCCTAAAATCGTGCCGAGATACGTAATTAATGTCAAACATTCAGAAGCACTCATCGACAACTACTCTGTTTTTAAATGTTGTTCCATTATTTCTCGAGGTTTACGCCTTTTGTCGTTCAATTCGTAATGAAATGCAATTATTCTCTGATTCAATTCTTCTGAAGAAAATAATTTTTGAACATCCAGGCAGTGATTTAATACTTTTGCAATGTCGCGTAGAGCAATACCTTCGAGAATATCATGCATCCAATCTACCGCAACATTTTTTGTCACATGAAAGTTGGCTACGCCAGTATGGAAAGCTGACTCTTCTTTAATTCCAGTTAATGACAATTTGTTTTGTCCAAGGCCGTATTCGTAATTAGTTACGTATCGAAGTGTACAATATTTTTCAGAAAATATCGAGCTGATTTCATTTCTATGGATAAGACTACAGGGTAAGATGCATCGAAAGCACTCGGAAAAACCTAAAACAAAGTGAACACCTAAATTATCGCCCAGTATTAAAGACAGGGAAAAGTAAATCGTTACTTGGCCTGTGGAGTGATTAAATTTGATGCCTTCAGTTTCAAGAAATCTCAGCTCATCAATTACCTTCTGGAAAACATTTTGTTCGTAAATACTTTACGATCTAAAGTATTAAATAGTATGAATAGAAATATGTTTTCTAATTTGGATTAATATTCCGGTCGTAAGCATGGTATAGAAACATACACTGCCCCACATTTTGATATGCCAGTGTGGCTTCCCAGTGGGTTATTGTTTTAGTAGTCATCGAAATATAAAAATATTGGAAAGACTATCTTGTCACCAAAGCCTTTTCTCATTTCAGTCCAAAAGTGTCCTTGCACGAAGTTAGAAATTATTTCTGAATTTCGATGTAGCTTATTGACATAGGAAACTGTTTTATCGAGAATATTAGAAAGTTCAAATAATCGCGACAAAATTTTATAAAGTGGTATAAACGAAGCAAAAACTGGGACTTGAAATTCTTATTCTCATGAAATTTTTGATATCTACAAACATTTCACAATTCAAAATATTTTGTTCACTCAAATTCAAAAATGCAAGATGAGAATCTCCCGTATGGCGTACTGCATCTTGCTCCGAACAAATTAACGAGTTATCGACTGGGTAATTAATTACGTCAACTTTATCATTATGCTTTGAATTTCAATGCTTTAAAAAGAAATTGTATGTCGAATAATTGCGCTCGCAGCCAAGATCTTGGCATCGGTATTCGGTTAAATTAATATGTACATTTCGCAAATTTTCTAATAACGACTTATTATTATTTAAACGTTCTTGGAAAACGAAACGAGAATACATTTTTTCTGCAATTTTTTATAATATTGATTTATTTTATAGAAATTTTCATAACAAATTTGAATTATATTTTTAAACTTCCGTACAATTATTTACGGGTTTACTTATTGGACATTCCCTTTGAAATTCTGTTAATCAGAACGTTTAGTTGTGTTCCGCATCTATCGGTTGGATTTGTGATATCATAACCGAGCTTTTGTAGGATGAGCCAAACTGGGTAAGCTGCTTTTGGGTACTGCACATCCACCGCGTAAAAAAGCTTGAACGTCGTATCTAGTGCAGCTAAAGATGTCAGCAACTTGTATTTTGTCTGGTCTATGACTTAATATACGGCTTCCAGTTTCCGTATCGGCCCAAGAAAAACCAGAAGAGGTTGCAGAGGAAGTTTTCTGCTGTACCGCTCGTCTCTTTTTTTCGTCAATTGAATATTTACTTCAGCCGCATTCTAAAATTGAATAAACCTTTTTTTAATTGAAGCAAAAAATTGGTTTCATTCAATTATATGAATTCAAACCAATTTTTTTGTTTGATTCAAACAAACATTTTTCTGAGTGCAGGCGTTACCACAAAAAAAAGAATTATAAATTGTAAGATAGCAAATAATAAAATAAAAATACAAATTAAATTAAACACTTCTTTACCTGTACATGTAAAATGAATGCTTCTTGCATTTAATTATTTGTTGGTTTCGCATTAGGTGAAGCCGCACCGTTTAAAGTTTCGGTTAGCCTGCTTCTTTTAGTTATTTCATTATGTATGACTCAATTACATTCTATGGCACACACCTTCTGATAACTCTTCGACGTTGTGCACAAGCTCTTTATCTCTATCAGATTTCAGACTGCTTTTCAGTATAGGCACGATCTGCTGCCGGATTCTACTCCATTTTTCGAAAAGCAGATTACCCTTTCAGAAAGGAGAGCATTGAAGTCAATGTTTATCTGAAAATCATAAATAAACAAAAAAATTAATAGAAATAAAAGTAAAATAAGAATATGAAAAATTTTCATAACTTTAATTTTTTATATTTGCCAATTCCGATCCTTCCGTTAAATCTAAACACCTGTACTTTTTGAAATAATCATAGGCTTGCGTCTTGTTATTAATTAGACTGTGCCTCCTCAATTAATACGTCTTAGTCCAGTTGTCTAATACTGCATTCCACGGCTCTATATATTGCTCTAACCAATTTAAATGTACTTGTAATTCGTTTGAGGAGAAAAGATAATAAATTTTATTGATATACCTGTCTATGCCAATCCAAAGATTGTTTTAAAGAAGATAGAAAAGCATTATTAATAAGTTTAAAGTACCTTGTAATTCAATTTGTATTGCCTTTGTGCATTATTTTCCAATGTAGTTTTCTTGTCTTTCAAAAGATCTTCTCGGCGCATAACACCCTTCACGTGGTTAAAATTTTCCCACAGCTTTCCAGTGGCATTTAGTTTGGTCTTGTTTTTGCCTACATAAGGAAAAAAGTATATTTGTGGACAGTCTGCAAATAGTCTATTGAATTGTTGAGCCCAATAAATGAACTGTTTCCGGTCAATTCTGCAAATGATTTTAAAAGTTTGAAAATACTAATCCACACACACAAAACAAAATTATTTTCTGTTTTATTGCAAATGAAGGATCAATTTTACTCACCAGAATTTATCTAGGACCTAAAAGTTATGTTCCCGAAGAATTTTCTTCTTCTCCCTGTCTATTACAGGCCTCGCTAACTTCGATTGGATGCTATTGGTTAATTCGCCATTTGCTTCAAAATGACTAAGGATTGTGAAGGAGTTATCCTTTAAGTATTCGATTAACTAAGAAAGTTATCATTAAATTATTTATATGAATAAGGAAGCACAGAGTAACTAAAAATGAGAAGCAGAAAATTTTTAATACCTCAACATCGTCTTCAGTTGCAATGTTCTCTTGAATGCGTTTGAATCTACCAATGCGTGTAAGCAATGCAGCAATATTTGGTGCAGTATTAATACGCGTATTATTGACGTGCGCTTCGTTAGCGAGCAATGTCGGAGATGATGATGTAGAAGCAGAAGTATTTTCTAGTGTTGGTTGTGTGACTAATTGGGTACTATTTAAAGGGGCTAATTTGGATGCAATATTCCTATACGAATGCCTGTCAGAAAGCAACGATTACGGTTCACTTGAAAATCCATTGGAAACTGCAGTGTTGTGTGTAACATGATTTATGTAACATGAATCGTGTGGACCTGAATTTACATGTTCTGTAAATACGTATCAAGAATTAAACAATGCTTTTAATAAGCAGGAGAGAAAATTCTTACAAAAACTTTTCTTCGCACCTGTTTGCTAAATAGCACATGAGTCCAAAATTCGTTGACTCTCGCTCAGAAGCTGGTGAAGAGGTCGATTGGACTTATAGTAACAAAGGAAATTATTTCAGATGAAAAACACTTGTATTTGAAACAAAGACAGATTTTTCAATCAAGGTTAGAACAATCTGCCATCCAAATTGTGGAAATTTCCACGAAACGGTTGATTTTTCAGTAAACAGTTCCGAATTGGAAAAGAACAGTACAATTTGCAACATAATCAAAAACCTCGGTAATCCTTGAGAAACCATTCTTGCTCATAAAAATCTTTTTAATTTTTGCAATACATTTCTATTACTTACATTTAACATGCTGGTTTCTTTCATCGTATAAATAGCTTCTTTATTTGCAAATTTCAGAAATTGAAGCAGCCAAAAAATTGCTATATTTTAAGACCATTTGATATTTTTCCCATGCCGTCAAGGATTTATACCCAATTTTCACTCCCTTTTTACCTAATTTCAAATTCTGTGTTTTCTCCGTGCAGGGACTTCAATGCAAGAAACTTTAAATTAACAAGAAAGAATAGCATATCTGACCCTAAACTTGAGTTTTTACATTATATGGATCTCTAGAGCTAAAACAATATAACAATATGAAGAATGCTAAACGACGCACAGTGGGGAAAAAGTACATTTTTTGGTTCAAAATACGATTCCAGCTGAACCTGTCGAGTGATTAAGTTTTTTTATTTAAAGATGATAAAACTTCAATGAAAGTTGACGAGCCTGATTAATTAAGTTTTTCAATTTTTTATAAATAAATAAATATGATGAAAAAAATGGAAATTTTTTCTATTTAACGTTCCCGATGCTCGTCAATAGGAAAATTTTTGTAATAGCCGACGTTTCATAGATTTACAATATATAACTATATAAATTATACAATCATAATACGATAAACAAACAAAAAATTCTATAAAAAAATTATTTGTTGAAAACGTTTTTTTTATAATTTTCAATAATTTAACGTTTTTTAAGTTATATTGCAAGAAATTCGAATAGAAACAATATTTTATTAAAAAAAATTTCTCTTAAGTTTATTCTTGTTAATATTATAAACAAATTTGATAAACAAATGCATTATTCAGGCATTTGTCGTCAGAAAAATTCGCTTTTTTCGGTGTCAATTTATTTTAAATTAGAAAGCCTATGATAATTTCAGAAAATTCATAATATGTTGATGAATTTCATGATTTTATCAAACAAATTTAATAAGGAAATGCATTATTCGAGGGCTTATCGTCGGAAAAATTCGTTTTTTTCAATGCTAGTTCTTTAAATTGGGAATTTCATGATAATTTTAACAACATCCATCACTATTCGATAATTCTTTTTAAAAACAAATTTAATATAAAAAAAGCGCATTATTCGGGCAGCTGTTGACGAGAAATTCGTTTTTTTTTATGCCCGTCCTTTTAATTGAGAACATCTCATAATTAGTTTATAAATTTTATGATCTTTTCTTAAAGAATAATTAGTTGATTAATATGATGTTTTTATGAAACAAATTTAATTTAAAAATGAATTATTAAGGCATTTATCGACGTAAAAACTAGTTTGTTGAAAGTCAGTACTTTTAATTTCAGAAAAAAGTTCTTATTTTCATTCAATACTTTGAGTTGGCTAACACAAAAGGGTTTGAATACAAGGAATGTTTGAACAATACATTTAATATGTTATAAATAAATTCTATAACGTATGAAAATTCGGAACACTCATGAGTCTGAAGAAAGTTCTTCTTTCACTGCCAACATATGACTTCAGGCTTTATTTTATATCTTGAGCAAGTCTTGAGCTTCAAGATTTAGCAGAATTACATTCTTCTTCCACGTTTGCCTCTGATGTAGAATATTTGGTTCGGTCAAAATCAGCATTTTCCGTCTAAGATCTCTATTAGTAGCCTCTCTGCTATATTTTCGAGTGTGAAACTCTCGCAGATGTTTGAAATTTTTGTTGTTCGCCTCTTGAGCTTCTTTCGTCACTTGACCAATGCAGAGGAAAGCTGATTCAATCATTTTTTCTCCATGAATTAAAATTTTGTGTGCTGTCACTGGAATGTAGTGCAAACTATAAAGATTGACGTACATTTTCGCTGTTTTTCCCAAATCTACGAATCAACTCTCTTTCCACATGTGTGATTTCGGATGTGAAATCATGATCTCTGAAAAAACTTCTGGCTTTTTGGACTCATAGTTTTGCAGTTTTTATCTTCGCTTTCTCTTCGTCATTTTTTTTTATTTGCCACTTGCAGAATCCTAAAAGATAGCTTATGTGCAGTATCAATTCCATCAAACAAATCCACACGTGCAATGTAGAGAGCCCGCGCCTGGGCTTTAAGTAAGTCGTTCATCTGGGATGGTGTTGCATCACAAATGTAACATGTGACAGCAGAAGAAGTTCCCGAAAGAGCTTGCTGACACACTTTTCCATCAACCATAGTGAACGCGAAATCGTGAATGACAGTTATGGTACATCGACTATTCGATTCTTTTATTTTTTTAGGTTTGAGTTCTTTTATTTTTTCTTCCATCAACTCTACTTCTGTCGTGGTTTGTACTTTATTTTCTGATGCATGTTCAAACATCATCCATAATCTGGTGCATCCAGGATTATTGTTCTTCTAAATTGTTAAGGGCTCTGCACATTCAGAACAATTCGTATCATTCTTATGGGAACATGTTTTAATTATACGTAATTGCAACATTGACGTCATAAAAATTCCTGGATCTGACCTTTCTGCTCCACAGAACTTTTGATTATATTCGCTCTGGTCAGATGAGCGATCACAACCATATTTATATTAAAACTTTATCACGACCTTTTTCCCTTCCACTGTATCCGGTGGAAAAGTATTTGGAATTTCCAACATACGCTTCACTGTATGATCGCAAAAATCTGGAAATTATACCCTCACTACAGACTCTGTAACTGTCATACTTTTTTCGGGAGGCAGACACTCTCTCTTCAAGACTTCTATAAAGCGGAAAAATCTTCAGCTCCCGATATCATACTTCTTATCTCTTTAGCCAAGTTCCTCTTCCCAGAAGAGAACAAAGTATTCAAAAAAGCCTTCTCAATTTGAATTTGAGGATGAGAGTCAGCAAGAGAGATTGTGTTCTTACTTTTAGTCGATTTGGAATTGATTTCAAAATCTTCTAAAGATCTTCTGCATACTTTTGTTTGATCCAATGATATGGTAAGCGTCAGATGATAACCATGCACTGTTTAGATCGGAAAATTTGTCTGCATTATAAAACGCACTCTTCCATCTTTTTTCAAAAGACGGAATGAATTGCCGCACAAGATTTCTCTAGTCAAATTGACTTGCTCACTGTCTATCAAGTTAGCTGTGCGAAGGTAATCTAACTTAACTCTTACGTCTTTACTAGAAATTCCGATCAGCAGATCACTTAAAATCTTATTCGCCACTTTAATAGAATCTATTTCTAAATTATATGTATATGTCGTAGGCAGTTGGCAGAATCTGGCCGTCTGCAGACTGCCTAGGAAGTTGGCTGACTGCCAGCAGTTGGGAGAATGTATTATCGAAATGACCTGTCTTCCAACTGCCTGGCTTCGTCCAGGCAGTCAGCAGACTGCCGGCGATTTGAAGGACGATCTTGTAAAATTTGGCTATCTGTCGACTGCCTAGGGAGTCAGTCGTCCGGTTGCTACGATAAGTCAGACTCGCGTTTCCTGAAATCGTCTGTCGCTTTATGCCCATGTCCCTGATTGAAAAATGGGTAGTGAATCAGTTAATCGCGATGAGTTTCATCGAAAAATGAAAAAAGCTTTTACCAACAACGCGAGTAATGGTCGAAGCATGTGGGATCGAAAGAAATATGAGAAGGTAAAATCTATTCTGCTGAAAGGCAAAGTAGAGCCTACACCTACCAAAGCATACTCCAATTCTAAAAAGACACTGTAAAATTGTACATGGTAGGCCTAGAAATCTACAATAGCAAGGGAGCGTTGAAAGAGCAAATTCCGATATTGAAAACACGCTGCGCGCTTGGATGATAGACAGGAAAAGTACGAAATGATCTGAAGGCTGTTTTAAAGTCCAGGTATGTATCATTTGAATTCACGATCCAAATGTTTTGAAATGTTCATGTATTCGGTATGAAAAGAGGTTTGTTTACAGTGGCTGAAGAACACGTCAAAATAGGAACTAAACATGGCGTAATCAGAGGGTGGTTTCCTCGGAATCAATTGAATCTAGCTGGAACAAAAGCTGTTATATTTGATGAAGATCCAAAGGAAGTCTTGTTAACTTTGCGCGAAGCTGTGACAAATCAATCAATAGTGGGTGGGCAAGGTTTGATAACCTTGTTCACGTAAGGCTAATCAAAAACAGTGCAGAACAGCTCAATATTCTTGTTATAAATTAAAAATTAAGTGCAGTTTAAGATGCCAACAGTCACTGACTTGTTTCAACAAATAAGTACGATCAATATTGTAAATTATTTTTTGTAATACCTGACGAACATATAAATTACTTATTATATAAATTAAATACTCATGTAAACATTAGTGAACATTTGTAGTAAACTGATAAAATAGACAGCAATCAGTATGATATCATGCAATATGTATTGTATATTTTATTATTATACACTTCCATCCTATAATATTTCTGTTCTATTTATGTTTTTACACTCGAACTCCTGTATAACGATGTCCTCTATAACGATGACTCCTGTACAGCGATGCGCGGAACTCCTGCATA
>JAAAKG020146512.1:0-10653 GCA_010014905.2 Druon quercuslanigerum
GAAAATAAATTTGATCCCAATTGTTGAACACTCATGCTCTAAGACGATTTTTTTTTAAATAGGTGTTTTAATTTCCCACCTAAAAATATGAATTTTTAAGAAAAAGTGAATAAACAAAAAAAGGTAAAAGTTAAGTTAAAAGATCAGTTTTCATGCAATAAAGATCATTTTTAACCAAAAAAGTTGATTTTTTAACAAAAAATAAATTTTTAACAAAGCTAGTCTACTTTATTTACCTTAACTACAGTTCTAGTTAAAAAGTTAAGTTAAAAAAAATAAATTTGCAAAAAAATAATGAAAATTAACAGGTAAAATTTAAACTTTTAAAGATTAAACTGACAAATTTTTGAATTCCAATGTCCAATAATTTACATCTATGAAATGGAAGTCGTAAATTTCAAGGGTTAAAAAAACATACAAATCCAGGCTGTCATTTTAAAAGCTGTAAATTAAAGAATGAATCAATAAACATAATGATTTGAGAACCGATATAATTTTAAGCAATTTTAAATTAGAATCAATGAAAATGGAACATAAACATTTTTTGAACCTAACGTTTTAAAAATTAGGAAAGTCTAAAGTAAGCGGAATGAGTGAAAAATCCCTAAATTTTTCCAAATTAATATATACGCCACTATAAAATTGCGATATGGAAAAATTTCTGAATTATATTTAGATTCAGGAATTTGAGCATTCGTAAACCTCACTATGGTCGGCAATTTTGCAGTTCCAGATATTTTATAATGGCGGCAATTTGATTTCAGGGATATTCTAATTTTTATCATAAGACGATTTTAAATTGTCGGCCACTTCTGATTCAGGAAATATTATATTCAGAATAATTTCTTTTTTTTCCGCAATTTTTATTTCTCGGCATTTTTTAATAGCCTGAAAATTCTCTTCTGCTTACAGAAATTTTATCTTTATTCGATAAAAATAAAACTGATTATTCATAAACAAGTTCGTTTTGGTTGAAACGTCAACTACTTGGTTCCAGGTTAAACTGATTTTTGAAACATTCATTTTTCTAATTTAGGATTCATTATTTTAGTCGAAAATTCATGTTTTTATTCTTAAATTTTAATTTATTGAGATAAAAATTAATTTTTTTACCTTGAAATTTAACTATTCAATTTTTGATTAAAAATGCCTCTTTTCATTAAAAAGAAACATATTTTTCACTTAAAAAGTCAACGATTCAGTAGAAAATTCATCTATTCGGTTAAAATGTCACCTTTTTCGTATAAAAATTAATTTTTCATAGAAAGTTCATTTTAGTTGTTAACATTGCAACTGTGTTGTTGAAAATTGATCTCTATTGTTTAAGGATTAAACTATTCTGTTGGAGGTTTGACTGTTTTCATAATTCAACTGTTTTTGGTTTAAAATTAAAATCTACTTGGATTGCAAATCAATTATTAAATTTTTGTCGAGAGTTCATTCTATTTGGATGAAAATATGACACTATTTCTATATCGATGGAACTTCATCTTTTCTGGTACATAATGAATAAGTATTTTTTGGTGGAAATATCAACTATTAAGCTTTTCCTTAAGAGTGCATTTCTTTAAATCAAAGATGCATCACTTTTGTTAAAAATACAACTGTTTTACATGTGTTAATTCCCAATTTGTCTTTTTTAAATGTTATTTCATCAAGATTATTAATCTTTTAGGTACAAGATTATTTTTTATCTATTGTTAGAAGTATTCTCATTTGCACCTTTTAAATGTTCATTGCATTCAAAGTCAAGTACTTCTCTACTATTTAAATACGACTTTGAAATTTAAAAAAAAAACTAACAATGATAATAACAATAGTGGGCTTCCTTAAAATTCAAAATTGTGAATATATCGCGAGACTTTGCTCTCTTTTTGCAAAACCTTCCTGTGAAATTGACAAAATGAATTTATCCGGGGATATATTTATTCAAAATTTAGATAGCTTTAAATCTAATGATAAAGCGAAAAAGGCCTCCGCACATTTTTTATTGAAATAGAGTTTCAGTTAAATTTCCCTACTTTAAATAATTATTTATTAATTCAGTGCAACTTGGCAAACTGTTCAAATAATCACAGATACATTTTTTAATAAACAGGGAAGCAAAGGGTCTTTGCATCAAATACGATTAAAATTAGAAAACTATAATCCCTACGAATAACGTGTGCTTCCATTGCAGCCAAAGTTACTGCAGCAACCATGATATGCATTACAGAAATATTAGAATCCATTGCCAAAATTCGATATAGCCTGCACAGGATGTTTGATTGTTATTATTTTTTGTTCTAGGTGTCTCTTAAAGTCCCAAAAATCAATTGACACCTCTGGAATCTTACAATCTCGGAATCAGGACTGAGTATGGAATTAAACTATTAATATAATTAAAAACAAAGTTCTGAAAAAGTTACCCTCACCTCCTTTTCTGTAGTAAATAACTTTAGAAGAGATCGAGCCCTTTCTCGTCATTTTGCGTGCTTCCAAAGGTGAGTAAATTAAAGCTAAACCCTTTTTAAAATTACATCCTATTATTAATTACTGAGATGCATCAGTATACGTATATTTGTAGAGATTTGTTTTTGGAAGTTATGATTCCTTAAGAAACAATACGCTTAATTGCCTAATGTGACAAATTATACTACTTTATCTACACTCCATAAAACTTTTCCTTTATTTGTTGGAAGTTTGCCTTTCAACCTTATACCGAATTGCCCCAATTTGATATTAGCACCCATTTTAGACAACTTTGGTTAAATTTATTTCATTAATAATACTAAAGGTATACGCTATTTTCCTTGGTTTTCAAGTTTCCTAACATTTTCCAAATTTTCAGCAAAAAAAATGTTTAGAAAAAATGGATTATTGTATCAATATTTACGGGAAAGTAGCACCAACTTTTAGTTAAACTTAGACTTCTTGTTTAAAGAACATTTTATTCAATGAATTTGATCGTACGTTTTGGAATACACCTTTTCGAATAAAGGAACCCTTTTTCAAGAGATTAACTTTTTTCAGGGCCTCAATGTTTCCAAATATCTTCGGGGGTCTTTCGATTTTAAAACAATTAGTTGATTACTGGGTCTCACAGGGCACCGGGAACGATAATGCTTTTTAGTTTTCAAAATTCACATTTTTTTGGTGTAATTGATGTAAATCTCAATGATTCAAAAGCATTTACAATGAATATATATTGATTAATCTTTATTCATTTTCCATTTTCAATCTAGATCATTAATTTTATTTCTTATATTTGATTTCAAATCTCTACGTAATAATTATCATATAAAGGTTTATGGTGAATGTGAGAAAGAAATAATGTTATTAATTTAAAATAATGTTTGCAAGAACAAAATATTATTATAAGACGGTCTGGCGAAAACAGTCATTAGAATAAAATTTTGTGAATAAGAACAAAGTTAAGCTCAAAATTAATGTTACTTTCTCATAAATAGTAATACAACAATAAATTTGTTTGAACTAAAGTTCAGCAAAAATGTATAAAATAAGGTTGGAATAAGATTGTAAAAATGGTATAAGTTTTAAGGACAAACTGCTATTAGATAGTCTAAATAAAAGTCTTCAGACATATATAGTTATCCATCCCCAAAATGATTAATAATTTTGAAAAAATTTACAAAGGGATTATTTTTGTTTTAATCACGTTTGAACCTAAATAAAATTATGAGAAAGGGCTCAAATCTCCCATACGTCAAACAAGTTGAGAAATTATTTTATAAATTACACAACTTACAAAAATCGATCGGAAAACGACGGAAACACTCAAGGAGCATTCTCAAACGAAACTATATAAAAAATCAAGAATAATGATTTCATAGTTTGATATGCGTCTCGAGTTTCTGTCGACTTCATATTGACAATATTAATTTGTAAAACACGTTTTCGAGATTATGATATTCGCTATTTTTCTTATCCAAATTATTTACCGAAAACACAGTTAAAAGAATATCATTTTTTTTCATAGGGTCCATTCTTGAAACGGAAATTCATAATATTTTCCATTTAGAATACTGCTTTGTCGTCTTCGTACTTTAAATACTCGTATGATAATATTAAACTTCTGTACAGTAATAAGAATAAAGACATAATAATGCCTCGGTTTCCCATATTTTGGAATGATATTATGCGAAATTCTAATACATTTTTTTCCATTAATTTAAACAAAAAGTGTCTCAGTTTATAGAATAAAAATAATTTAATATTATGTAAACCGCCTATTATTTTTCAAACATAAAAACTTGTGTGTTGCCTGAAGGTTAATATCGACAATGTCGAACTAGTTTGACGCATATTACAGATAATAACAAAACTATTGACAATGATAATAAAGTAGTTTTTTCCATCCAAACGAAATATTCCAACAATTATTTTAAAATAATAAAAAAAGATTCATATTTTTCATATTTAACTTTAAATTTTTTATCTACAAAAAAATTTGTCTGTAAATATTTTAACATTTAAAAACCTCAGTTTCTGAAGTTTAAGTTTAACGAACCAAATTATTCGACTCCAGGTATCTCCATGAGTTCCTACACATAATTAGGTCGAAATTGCGCTGAAGAAATTAATAACGAGAAAATTTCTCTACGTTTCAAGACCCCCGGAGTCAGAAAAAACAATTTTTACAAAGGTGTATGTCAGTCTGTCTGTCTGTCTGTCTGTTGTCTGTAGTCTGCAGACTGTAGGGACTGTATAGCATTTTAACAATCCAAGAAAACAAACCAAAATGAACATTTTAGGCCAAACAACGCATGATATGGATGGAAATCAAGAGAAAAAAACGTTGATTTTTGAAAGGGCAACAAAATTATAATGAAAACGTTTTGAATTTTTTCGAAAAGTCGAAAATTCAAATTTTAGGTATACAAAAAATAATAAAAATTAAAAAAATCCATTTTGTGGTCAAACTAGTAAAAATACGAATAAAGCGAATCCACTAAAATTGCGCGCATTGAAAAATTCTACAATTTTGTCATCAACCACATTTCTATTTAGCGCATAGTTTTTGTTGCTAATCATAAAAAACAACATTTAAAATTAAAAAATTTAATTTGTTGAAATACGACGCGAAATCAAGTGCGAAGCATAAAATATCAGATGGGAATGGTTATATTGAGCCTTAAGCAGATTTAACAAAAGAGAAATCACCATTACCGTTTTTTCCTCATTATTTTACGAAAAAGGACATGAATAAGAATAATATGTTATTTTTAATCAGATACCGAGCTCCTATTTCTAGGTATTCAATTCGAATTCGAATAATGAGAATTCGCTCATTCACAATTTTCTCTCACTACACATTTTACAATCGCAAAAGATCGTAGACCCAAAGCAGATTGTATAGCGTATCCTCGATTAAAATTTCAAAGCTTCTTCAGATTTTCCAGGATAAAATAATACATTTTTACAGGTGCTTTTTCTTAGAATGAAAAAATACTTTTTACAAAATATAGAAATTGTTTTTCTAGTGGAATTAAAAGTGCCATGTGCCAAAAATCTCATGCTTCCCAAAAATATTATCTTCAGGTCAAAAAACAGTTTTCTGATGAAATTTTTTAAATTCAATAATTTTGGCTTCTGATATAATCCAAGGGCGCTTAATTCCATCACATGTAATACATTTTATTGAACCGAATTGGTTAAAAGTTGACTTGGTTATTGAATGTTGGGCTAAGACAATTTTGTTTTACATTCAAATAACGAAAATTTTAACAAGATAGTTGAGTTAAAAAAAAAAAGAGTTAAATTTTAAAGCTGCTAAGATTAATTTTTTACTAAATGATCGAATTTTAGAAATAAAAAAATTAAACTTCAACGAAAAATGCAGGACAAATTTTCTATACAAATAGATAAAGTTGCAGAAAACCGTTAAGTTTATAGCTGAAACCGATAAATTTAAACAAAAATAAATAAATTTAAACAAAATACTGAAATATTCTACTACAAAACTCAATTTGCAAACAAAACATATTTAGCTTCAACCAAAAAAAGAGTTGAATCTTTAACCTCACTAGTTCAATTTAGAAAAATCAACAAAATATTCTAATTTTTAAACAAATGGTTGTATTTTTCTTCTTAAAAGATGAATTTTTCAGTTGAGCAAATGAGAAGCTGCAAAATATTGGCAATCGAAGCTTCGTGATTTTTAACCGTCATAAAAGGAAGATTTGCCAAAAAACGTTTCTTTTTACCATAAAAGCAGATTTTGGGGGCGTCTCTCTTCACTTTAAAAATATGTATCTGGAAATTTTTTTCCTTATAGCAATTTCTTCACATTCATGTCATTTTCCATTAAATAATGAAAAAAAGAAAAAGATCATTATTGCAAAAATATTTGACTTCTTCTTTATTCTTTCAATTTAAAATCAGATCTTGAGTGACGTACAAAAAAATTTATTTAAAATTTATATTTTATTTAAAGATCAAATCCATTTCAAATCAGGAAGTTTCTACACTTGAAATTAAAGAATCTCTTGTGGACGAAATATGTTGCAGGTTTTTCTTGAAACTTATATTCGGAAAATACTAAAAGTCATTTTTATCAAAAACAAAAAAAACCACACTAATATTTTTTGCTAATTTTTTGGTGTATTTGTACAATCTTAAAGAAAATTCCTTGTGGCCTTTTGGAGGGCTAAATAAGTTTTGTGACCAGGCCAATTATTTGTTCCGTTGAAAAAGTTATAAGAAAAGTTCTTTTACTCATTTCATATATCTCGCATTTTATTTTCAGAAAGTTATTTTTTATAAAGTCAGATTTTCAAATTTTTTTGCTGAAACCGTTTTAGTTACATAAATAATGCCGAAACAAGAAATCGTTTGACGCCAAAGTTTTTAAATCAATATAAATAATACCTGTGCCCACATTTTTAATTTCTTATTATCCATTTATCCATAATCTTTATTAGAGTCTTCAGGATCCAAAAAGGAATCATTGTCTGTTGTGGCTAATTTAGCAGCCCTATAGTGTTTAGCAGTTTTTCCATTTTGACATTTTTTTAAATCTTGCGTAGAAAGTAAAATTAGTTTAACAGAAGGAATGAGATTTTGTACTTCCTTCACGAAAGATTTAGCATCAGAGATGGCTTGCAAGTGTAAGTGTTATAGATTGTGATCAGTAGCAAAACATTTTTAAATTCCACCGATTCCATCAAAAGCTCCTTTCCATCTCCTGTTGCAGATAAAACTTATTTCTTGTTAACTGGTGATTCTGATAACTGGTGAAATTAAAATCAGTTTTTAAAGTGAGCGGGTGCTCCACTTGTGATATTCATAATTTGTTGAATTGAATTAGCCAGAGAATCTTCTTCCAAATTTTCTATAATACAATTCATTGCGAAACAGAATCTTATTTTAATAATTTCAGTGAAAATAGAAAAACTCTGTGTTTTATCACCGCCATAGCAAACTGCTATCGCATTTAAGATTTGCAAACATTTCCAGTAAGAACTTTGAATTTCATTTTTTGAAACCCCTTTCCAATTCTCTGCAAAATTACCGCTTAGAAGGATGTCTCTTGGATTACCTTTCTCTGCTTCTTTTACTCTGATTATTTCTTCCCTTTTAATGCCTTTCACGTATTTACGAATATTTGCTTTCACTGTCTAATGTGTTAGTTCTTCCAAAAGGAAGAACTAAGAACTTCCGGAAGCAAAAGTCACTTCTTCACAAGCTAACTGTTCCTATATCATAAGTCTTTGATTTAATAAACCCTAAGGTCCTGGACATAACCTGGACATACTATCCACCCAAGGCCTAGAGGTAAGCATAGTAGCAGGAAGAGTAGTTTTTTGTGACGAAATGGCGTAAGCTTACCAAAGATATATTTGCAATTAACAGAATTCAGGAATATAAAATTGTTACTACGAATCCATTTAGAGAATTCCGGCTACCTATTGAGCTGTGGCGCACACCAATATAGTTTTGAGAGCTCAAAGAGGCCATGCAGAAGTTAATCTCGAAGCAAGGCGTTACAAAATGTGCCCCATATTTTTTTCGACAAAGGAAAATCGGAACAAAAAGGTTTAGTTTCGCCCTAAAGGCGTTGAACAAACATGCCTAATGGCCACATTTGAAGGTCTCTACAGCCAGTCTTGATTAACAGGACGCATACTTATTAGTTCCTGTTCAACAGGAAGGCAGAAAATACCTGCGCTGCACGTTTCAAGATGAGACTCACGAATGTACGTGTTTACCTTTGCGTCTATGCAAAAGTGCATTGTTTTTTACGAAAATCATGAAGCCGTTCGTAAATATCTTAAGAACAGATTGTTGGTCATCTTGAATTCACTTAAATGTTCTGCTATGTCTAGGAACATCTATGATGATTGCGCAAAAAATATCGCTGGAACTATAAATCGGATCGAAAGCTTTGCTGGTTTAATACGAGTAGTTAAGTACAATTGAGGTTTTCAAACACAAAAACAAAGATGTATCTAGAGAAAATCTTGTAGAAAGATTTCGTCTGGTGAATAAACACTTTGCAATCATTGTCTAGGAAAATGAGAACAAACATGTTTGAAATAGAAATCTTCTCCGATGCTTCTCTCTTTAGGATGTGTCGCCTGTTCGGAAGGTCTTTCAGAGAGTGTTTTTCAGCAATTTCCTATGTTAACAAAGTGGATGGTACGCAAGTGCGCAGGCTAAATGAAATTGCCCGAAAAATCTGCAAATTGTGTTCCTAGAGAAACGTCCTACTTTATATGAAAATTCTTTTTTTTATAATTCTTTTTTTGTTTTTTCTTGCTAAAAATGCAACTGCCTTGTTTGCATAAGGATTAATTGAAAATTCGACTTTTTGCATAACTTAAGTTTTTTGAATAAAAATCAAAATCTTTTTAGATTGAATATCGATTTTTTTTTAAAAGTCATCATTTGAAAATATGACATTATTCCATTAAAAATCCGTCCTTTTCGAAAATAATTATACTTGTTTGTAGAAAATTCATCTATTTGGCTTAAAAATTCGAGATTTTTGTTAGAATATCCTTTCTTTATGGACTGCATAACCTTTCTTGATTGAAAAATTAACACTTTTATCGAACTGTCGTTATTTGTTTAAAAATAAATCTTTCTTCGGTTAAAAATTTAACCAATTGGTCGAAAAAGAGTAGTTTTATGGTTGAAGTGAACTCTTTTTTATCGAAAGTCACTGTATCTTTGCTATCTTTGGCTTTTCAATGAAAAGGAACTTTTTTAAATTGAAGATGCAATACTTTGTCAGAAAATTCAACTGTTTTCCATTTTGTGGCACAAAATTTGTCTGTTTTCAATACTATTTTATCATTATTATTAATTTTATATATGTAAGATTTCTTTTATCTAATATTAAAAGTATTCTCATTTGCGCTTTTTAAATGTTCATTGCGTTCGAATTTAATTATTTCTCTATCATGTAAATACTGCTTTAAAAATTTTTTTAAACTAGTAATAATAATAAAAATAGCGGGCTTCCTTAAATTTAAAATATTGAATACGTCATAAGACTTTTTCAAAATTGAATATAATTTTTAAACATCGCGTTTCCATAAGTGACTATGTAAGTCCCAAAAATCAATTTGTTCCTCCAGAAATTCACAATCTCGGAATTAAGATAGAAAATAACATTCTGATGCAAGATAGTGACTTCTTAGTTTTAAGTCGAAAGTGCCCAAAAGCAATTGAAGATACTGAGGCACTTTCCAAAGGAAATCAGTCTTCTTAAAAAAGTGTATGTATATATTTATGTAGAAATTACATTGCTAACTTCATCGTTTTTTGTTAATAGTTACGAACAAGCAGCAAGGCGATAAAAGATAAACACTTATTGAAACCTTTTTTGTCGAATTTGAAGTAACTTTTGGTTCTTGTCATTGTTGCTCGTTAATTTTAAAACACTTTTTAACACTTTATTTTAAACATTTTTAATCATTTCTCTTTTTCCTGGTAATCCATGAAAGAGCTTCAAATCGGTACGCTTTTCTGTAATTTAAAATAAAGTTTTTAGCATTCCTACAAGTTTTATAATTTTAATAAACGTCCTTAATAATTTAATGAAAGTTTTTCCAAAGTCATAAGGCTTATTTTTAAAGTCAATATATGTATAATTATAGCAATTTTTCAGCATAATTTTAAAAGTTTTTGCGTGCATGGTTCAAAAAGTTAATCTGAAAACAAATCATTTGCAAAATTTACGCACTAGAAAAGGTATTTGATATAATGCGGAAATCAAAATCATTTTGATATGCAACAAAAATGATACCGAATTCTAGAGCATTTTGATCAGCCGGAGTGAATGATCAACTTTTAAGATCATAATGATCTGATTCGGGATAAATCATGAAGAGAAACCAACATGTCTGATGTTCTTAGAGTACTGTAACTCATCTGCTAGCTTTTTGTTATTAAATAATTCAAGTGCAATCCTAAAGATTTGATCAATTAAAATTCTAAATCCGTTTAAAATTTGAAAATTTTTAGATTTTAGCTCTATCAATTCGTAAGCCTTAATAAAAATTAACATTAATATAATATCATTTATTCTGACAATTTTATTTTTAAATAATAATTTTAATCATTCATCAATAAATATTTTTAACTTTTTGAATCTTTCTATATATTATTTTTTATATTAAGTTTTATAAATAAATTTCTTAATAT
>JAAAKG020146513.1:0-10653 GCA_010014905.2 Druon quercuslanigerum
TTCAAAATGTAATTATTGCTAAGGATTTAATTATTTTGTTGACAATTTACCAATTTTGTTTAAAAGTTATCCGTTTTAGTTGAAAATAAAAATATTCTGTTTAAGATTTGGTTTTGGTAAGAAATTTGATTTATTTCTGTAGTTACATTTTTTAATAGCTTTAGGTTATTTTGGTATGTTTAACCTGAATTCGGTATAAAAAAGAATTATTAGAATTAAACACAATGATTTTTTTTTAAATAATAAAATTTACTAGTTTCAACAATTTCAAATTATGATAGTGTTTTTCGTAATACATTTACATTTTTATTTAAAAAACATTAGATTTCAAGAAAGATTCATAATTTTTTAAAAATGTGAAGTTACATTGGCATTTTTAATAAAAAATTCGTATCTTTAAACAAAATTCATTAGAAATGAAAAGTAGAAAAAAATTGAAAATGGAAGAAAATTTTTAATTTATTTTTGAACTGTTGCAAACTAAACTTTCAATTTTATTCGATTTTCAACAGTATAAAATACAACATTTGGAAAATGATGAAAATAGAGAATTACATTTTGAACTGTTGAAATCTCAAGAAAAAAGAGAATTTCGTATTAAAAGCAAGTGTCAAAAATTTAATATTTACATAGTTTAACAGGAGGCACAAAAATATTACATATTAAATTTGAAGTTAAAATATAAAATTACATCAAGCATAAAAAATGTTGTTCTTGCACATATTTCATATAATTTTAGATAATATATACTAAATAATATAGAGTATCTCAGATAAAAAATCTTTAAATATTCCTCAAAACAATAAAAAGTTCATAATTTAATACGACATTTTTTAAAATCTTTATCAGAACTCACGTAATCTATCTTCAGAGGCTTCCGGTATAAATCGAAGTTTAGAGGCAATTCTCCTTCTGATATTCTCGGGATTCTCGGGTTCGGGATCACTTGCCTCCGAACTATCTTCACTTTTCATGTGATGATCAGGATCAGGTTCAGCGTAATTATCCGAAGCATCTGCCGTCGAATGTTTTTCTAAGACGTGGTCCATAATTTCCTTGTGTATCAACGAATGGAAATTGCATATTCGGCAGATATAATTCTATATAAAACATTAGAATTAATTCATTATTTTACAACCTATAAGACCCTTGTAGTTAATAAATAAATAAATAAATAAATAATACATATAATAACTGAGCTCAATAAATAAAATAACAAATACAGGGATCACAGCGCAGAGGAAAAATAGGGGAAAGAGTAAACATTTATTTTTACACTTAGAAAAGAAAAAACAGCATTTTTATAAAACAAAAATTGAAGAGTTTTATAATTTTTTAAATCAAAATCTCTTGAAATTCATTGGAATTTTTTTTAAATAACTTAAAATCTTCAAAATACTACAAAATTTAATTTCTTTTCTAAAGTTCTCTAGAAATTACTTGAAATCCATTGAAATTTTTGGAAATCGTAAAAATCCATTAAAATTCTTAAATTTTTAGATTTTTAAATAAAAAAATCTATTTTTGGTTTTATTTTATTCTCAAAAACTTAGGTTTCTTAACTTGAGAAAATGTAAGAGAAAGACATTAAAAAAATGTCTATAAATATTTACATTATTAATTATTGTATAAAAATTTATATTCAAAGAAAAAATATTTAACATTTACTAAAAATTACCCTTAAATTTGTCAAATTGTGAAAAAACTGGATTTTGGTAGTTTTTGACAATCGTAATTCTCATTTGAATTTGTGTAACGTCAATGGTTTAATTTTTAAATATGAAAATCCTATAATAATTTTTAATTTCCTACAAGCAAAAAATGACAAAAACTCTAAATTAGGACCGCGAAATTGAATCGTTCAAAATTATTATTTCAGCTTTATAAAATATATTCTTTCATATAATAATGTAATTGGAAATTAGTTAAAATAAAGATTAAATTGAAAATTATAAAAATGAAATGTTTCAGTTTAAGAATCGTTTAGCTTTTCTTCTAAAAATTAAATATTCTTAAATTAGAAAAACAGACGTTTTTAACATCTTTAATACATAATTGTTCATCTATTAATAAACTTACATTCACAACGGAAAATTTATAAATTGTTTTGATGTTAATTTTACATAATTCTATTTGAAGCATTTTAACGAAAAAATGTTTAATTTTCACACATTCCTGATTTGAAGTTGTTTGTTGTAACCATTTTCAAAATTGTACACAAATATCGCGATTAATATTTTCTACTTGCAACTCTTTATATAAAAAAAAACTACATAAAAAAATTATACAAAAATAAAATTATTTCTTCAGTTCTGCAATCTTTGGGAAAGAGGCACCTTTTATTTCAATCCTAAATAGCTTAGCTTGAAATTAGTCGAATTAAAAAAATTGATTTTATTAAAATAGATCAATCTGTCAGTTAAAAAAACTTTTACTACTCACGGTAACATATTCAAGTGTTGAATATATTAATTTTTTAGATATAAAACAAACAATAGTATTTTAAAGTAAACCGTGGAAATTGTATTAAATTCAATTTAAACAGCTTTAAATTCCTAACTATTAAGGTAAAAAAATTGTATTTCCCACAGCATAGATGAATTTTTAACCCAACAGTTTAATTTGTAACTAAAAAGATTAATTTTATAGCAATAAAAACGATTTTTCAACCAAAAATGATGATGAATTTTTAACTGTAATAGTTGAATTTTCATTCAACAAAATTAGTTTCTACCAAAAAGATGCATTTAAATTTAAATTATGCAATATTTAATTGAAATAGTTATGTTTTCAGTTAAAAAAAAATATTTTTATTCAAAGAAACTAATTTAAAAAAATAAGTTACATTTTCAAACTCCTTAACCAGACTAATTGAATTTTTTAATCTAAAATATTAATTTCTACATAAAAGATGAATTTTCAACTAAAAAGATCATTTTTCAGTTAAATTTTCAATAAAAAAATTAATTTTCAGCCAATGAAAAAAACGAAATTTCAAAAAAAAATTAATTTTTAACAAAAGCGTTTAACTTTCAATCAAATAATTAAATTTTTATTCCAAAACCATGAATTCTAAACGAAAAATTTAGTAGTTGATATTTCAAACAAAAATAGATTTTAATTTTTAGTTAAAAACACTTGAATTTTCAAGTAAGATAGATTTTTCAGCCAAGGAGAAAACAATTCAAATACAAAATCATTTGTTATTCAATGCTATGTTGCAATTTTAAGAATAAGAACGCCCTCGACAAAAATCTCTAACTTTAAAAGAAAATCCCTGGACCTTTCCACGATGTTCCAGACATATAAAAATGTCCTGACAATACCAGGTTTTTCGGAATTTCCAGGTAGGGTAGCCACCCTAATTATTAAAGAGAAAAGCGGAAGTTTTTTAATAATAGGGAAAAAAGAAAAATTTGAAGAAAAGGGATACGCAGGGGAATAGAAGAAAGACTTTCAATTCTACGAATAATAAATAATAATAAATAATTATAATTAATAATGTATTGTATATAAACCTTATCGTAGTCAATTATATAAAAAGACCTACTTCTTGAACTTCGAAGTTGCATTTGGCATAATGTTCGCAGATACTCTCCAGCGTTGTTCCGGAAAATTGGCATCCTGGTTGTCGACAATCGGCTTTACCCGAAAGATCCAAATCATTGTAAAAAGCATTTCTTAAAGTTCCTCCAATTTTTCTCTCTAAAGCCGGTTTCTGAATAAAGTATTTCTAAAAAACAATCAGTGCGTTAGAAACATTTATATTATTAATAATCATTAATTATAAAGGAATAGGAAGCTTACAACTGTATGAGGTGTAACTTCTTCCACATTTGCTCTAACTGCAGTTGTAAATTCGGAAATTTTCGAGACCGCCCTGTGAAATTGTTTTATATTATTTAGTATAGTTTTATAAAAAAAAAATGTTGAAATGAACGTGTTCTTACTTTTCTGCGGCTCTACGTTTGGATTTGCCTTGACTTGTGTTGAGCTCTGGATGTTCTTCAGATTCGTAAAATCTCTCAAGACTTGGAGGCACTTTTTCTCTTTGGCAGTTGCGTTCGTGAGTGTACATCGAAGTTGGTTTTACACTCGACATACATCTCGGGCATTGGACCATCAAGTCTTGCCTTTCCTATTAAAAAAATAAAAAATCATCCTATTTTCAAACCGCATTGATAATAAAATTTCAAAGAATTAAGAGTATGATAATGATATTATTTAATTAAGGATTAGGGATTATGAATAAGGATATTAATTATGATCAAGTATAGTAATTAAGTGTAACTTACTGATTCTGTTTTGCCGCAAAATCGGGTGTGAGACAAAAAACCAACGACACTGCGTTTTATTGTTCCACACTGTTCACAAGAAAGCTGACCCTTCCTCTTTTTTATCGCGATCATCAATATCTTTTTTAACAATTTCTCATCAGCATCGTAATCCTTAAAAAGTAAATAAACAATTTCTAATTTCTAACTAATCTTGTTAATAAACTTACTTTTTCAGGGTGTGTACCTGCCGGACGATTTTAAAATCCGAGTAATTTTCACTCGATTTTTCATTTCTCCGGTTTGAGAATTATACCTCTTTATTAAATTTACTTTTCCTAACTTAGAATTTTAATTTTTTTTAAAAATTCACTATTCCATGTCAGAATTATACAGTTCATTTAAAAATGCTCTGTTCTAAATCAGATCATAATTCTTTTATTAAATTCCCAATTCAATGTTAAAATTGTAATTCTTTCGGAAAATTCATTGTCAAGGCCGGGTTATAACTTAAAAAAATTTCTTGTTCCAGATCTGAATTATAATTTTTTTTCGAAAATTCTCTGATCCATTTCAGAATTACAAATCATATTTCAAATCAGAATCAGAATTCTTTTAGAAAATTCTCCGTTTAAAGTATAAATTGTAACTCTTTTGAAAAATTCCTTGTTCCAGATCTAAATAATAATTTTGTTCGAAAATTCCAAGTTCCAAGTCAGAATTATAATTCTGTTGAAAATTTTCTTTTCTAAATCAAAATTATAGTTCTTTTGGAAAAATCCTTGTCCCTGATATGAATATTAATTGTTTTAAATTCTCTGATTCGATTCAGAATTAGACATAATATTGCTTCGGAAAATTTCCAATATTAACTCGAAATTATCATTTTTTCGAAAATTGCCTGTTCCAAATCAGAATCATCATTATTTTAGTTAATTTTCCGTTATGTCAAAATTCATCATTCTTCTATAAAATTAACTGTTCCAAGCCAGAATTAGAAGTCTTCTCGAAAATTCTCTTATCCATTTTAGAATTACCTAATTAATATTGCAATGTAAAATTTCCTGTTCCAACTCAAAATTTCCATTCTTCTCGAAAACTTCCTTTTCCAAATCAGAACTATAGTTCTTTTGGAAAAATCCTTGTTCCAAGTCAAAATTATAATTTTTCTAGAAAATTCTCTGTTCGAAATCAGAATCTTAATTCGTTTAGAAAATAACCCTTTTCAAGTCTAAATTATAATTCTTCCGGAAAAAAACTTGTTTTAGATCTGGATTATAATTTTTTTTCGAAAATTATCTGATCCATTTTAGAGTTATGCATATTTCACTTTACGAGTAAAAATGGTTATTATTTTGAAAAATTCATTGTTCCAAGTAAAAATATTATATAATTCTTCTCGTAAATGTCCTCTTCCAAGTCACAATTATAATTCGTTTGGAAAATTCCTTATTCCTGATCTGGATTATAATTTTTGTTCGAAAAGTATCTGATCCAATTTAGAATTACATTTCTTCAGAAATTTTCCTGCTCCAACTCAATAAATATTTGTCTAAATTGCCCTTTTCAAGGGAAAATTGTAATTCTGTTGAAAAATTGACTGTTCCAAGTTTGACTTTTAATTCTTCTAGAAAAACTCCTCTTCCAAGTTAGATATGTAATTCTTTTTGAAAATTCCTTTAACCAACTTAAAATTATCATTCTTTTAAAAAGTTCCATGTACAATTTCAGAACTATATTAAATCTTTTAGAAAATTCTCTTTTTAAATTCAGAATTACATTTTTTATAATTTTATTTGAATACGTAAATCTTTCCCTCTTTAATTAACAAAAAAAAGAATAGTTATTTATATATTTCGAATTTCAGATAAATACTAATTTACCAGCATAAATGTACACCAGATTTCAAGAATTCAAAAGATAACAAAAAACTAAAAACAGAATCATGCATTTTCTATCGTCATTGTCAAGAAAGAAATATTTTCCGTTGCTCTTGTCGAGATTGAACAAATCGAGAGTAATAAAATATTAAAACACTTTTAATATGGAAAAACTTTAAATATTTGGAAAGTCTAATAAATTTCCGAGTTTTTCCCGGCGAATAAAATTCCCAGATTTTTCGCAGTTTCCGGGACAGGTAAACACGCTATTTTTTAATCTGGAATACTTACCACAGGTGGTTGGCCTTCAAGCCATGCGATATCATTGTGCCTCAACAAATTGTGTCTACTCCACTCCCTCTTTGGAAATTCTTCTTGGCATTTTGCGCACCGGACGTTGGAACACTAATTTTAATTAATACAGATTTACATTAAAAAAAATAAAATAAATAAATTGTATGATCAGGGTGTCTACTCAAATCCTATAAAAAATTCCCAGACAATTCCAGGTTTTTACCAGGTATCTCAAATTTTTTCATGGTATAATTTTTCTCAGTACACACGCATTCAAATATTTCGCAATTTTAAAATCAATTGACTCGGAATATGGATACAATTTCGCGAGTTAATTTTAAATAATGTTTTTTTTCTAGTTTCTAGGGATTCAGATAATATTTTTAATTAAGAAGGATTTGACCAATTTTATTACAAGACATTGTTTAACATACTAGCACTATCGATTAATTAAATAATACCACAAACATCATTATTCATTTCTTGAGTTTGCTTCTAAAGTTCATTAATTTGAATAATAATTAGAAAAAAAAAGTTTATTTGATCTTCTTATACTTCAAATTCAGTTGTATATTTAGGTTAAATTAATGGGGGTATCATTCAATTGAATTAAAAACGCTTCAAACTCCTAACTTTTACAGTAAAAATATTGCATTTTCATCAAAAAAATATGAATTTTCAAACAAAAAAGAAACGTCAACTAAAGTGATGAATTTTCGACTCAAATTATTAATCTGCAACCAGAGTAGATGAATTTTAAACAACCAAAAAATGTATTTAGCAAAGCAGTTTCACTTTCAAACAAAAGACCAATTTTTAACCATATAGCTAAGGTTTAAACTAAGAAAAAATTGCCAATTAAAAAAAAAGGTTTACAAAAAAAGCAAATTTTGAACGAAAGTGATCAATCCTTTTGATAGAGAATTAAATTATTTTGTTTGTAAATTAATCTCTTTAATAATATTTATCAATTCCAGTTCAAAATCCATCATTTTAGTTGAAAATTCGTTTATTTTCTACCAAAAAAAAACAACAATTTGTAGGTTAATTTTTTTAATTAAAAAAATTTCTGCCTTATTCATAATATTTTAAAAATCTACAAAAACATGTTTAATTTGGTTGATTTTTTCCGCGGTGTTTATAGCGCTCTAAAAGTTTCTTTTCTGAAAAAAGCAAAATGATAAAACGTTTCTTTGGTTCAAGCTAAATTTATTTCAGGTTCGACATATTCAAATTTTTTTAAATGTGTGCATATGACTCAAAACAAACAAACATGTTTTTACATATTTTCAACAAAATGGTTATTGAGCAAAAAATTTATTTTCAAATTTCATAAAATTTTGTTACTGTTTACTAGTAAAAGCTGTAAACATAACAAATTCGTCATAATTTAAAAAAAAGGAAATATTTGTTATTTTAAATCATGAAATTTCATTTTTTTTGTAAATTAATCTCTTTAATAAAATTGATCTATTCCAGTGCAAGATTAAGCATTTTATTTGAAAATGCGTAACTTTGGTTGAAATTTTACTTGTTTTCTATGTAGTTAATTTTTATAAACTGGAAATATAATTATTCAATTTTTTTGTTCAAAACTGATTTTATCAGTAAAGTAGGTAAAGCTTTAACTAAATTGATGAATATTCAACTAGAATACTTGAGTTGCCAACAAAAGATTAACTTTCAATCAATAATATTCATTTTCTACCAAAAAATATAATTTTTCCACAAAAGTACATCAATTTTCAACAAAAAAATACACATTTTCAACTATGTATTTGAAATAAGATGTAAAAAATGTCAGTGTTCATAAAAAATGGTATAGTTAAATATTCAGTTAAAAGAAATTAATTATTCACAAAAAATTATTTGCCAGTGATGAATTTCTAACTAAATTGATGAATATTTAATTGACGTACTTCAATTTTTAAACAAAAAGATTTCCTAACAACATACATGAATTTTTCACTAAAAAAGAAAACTATTCAACAGTATTGTTGAATTTGGAAGTAAAAAAACAGTTTTAAACAAAAGTAATTGATTTCTACTAAAGAAGACAAATTTGTAACTAAAAAATCATTTTTCAACCAAACATTGAATAAATACATATTTTGTTAAGAATTAATGTTAAATCAAAAAGATGAATTTTTAACTGATATGATGAAATATTCCATTAAAATAATTCCAATAAAAAAATCAACGAAATAGTTAAAATTTCAACTGAAATAGTTAAATTATCATTCAAAAATTAATTTTTAACAAAAGAGTTTAACCTTCAGCCAATTAATTAAATTTTCATTCCGGAAAAGATAAACCCTGAACAAAAAATGTACGAGTTGATATTTCAAACAAAATTAGATTTTAATTTTTAGTTAAAAACACTTGAATTTTCAAGTAAGAAAGGTTTTTCAGTCAAGGAGAAAACAATTAAAAAAATTGTTGATTTAAATTTTCAAAAAAAAAAAATGCAATTTCAAACCCAAAATAGAATTTTTACCAAAATAGTTAAATGCAATAATATAATGATATTTTTACAAATAAAAAATCATTGCTATGTAATTTTGTATTGTAATTTTAAAAAATAAGCACGCGCTCGAAAAAGTTCGCTGTCTTTAAAAAAAATTCCTTACATTTCCAGGTTTTTCCAGGTACATAAAAATTCCCTGACAATTCCAGGTTTTCCAGTTAGGGTAGACACCCTGATGATTATCTAATCTTTGACGAAAAAAAGAGGTCAAAAATCTAGTTTCGAATAAAAAAGAAAACGATAAACATTGAAACTCACAACTTTAGGGGTGCAATTGGCAGAAGATTCAATCCCTGCAAAATTATCTGTCTCTTCTTCGATTTCATGTTCTTCAATGTCTACACCAATTAAACCATCATCAACTTCTTTTTGACTTTTGCTTCTTCTTCCTCTTCCTCTTCCTGATACCGTTCCTCTAGCTCGCGACCTTCCTCTTCCTCTCCCTCGATTTTTAACACTACCAAACGGCCTTCCTCTTCTCGCAGAATAATCATCATCATCTTCCGGCTCGCTTTCTTCACTCAATCCCTTTCCATCCGCTTCTTCCAGATTCTGCCGAGTTGTTCTTCTCGTTCTCCCAAGAAAACCAGCGTATAAATGTTCACTCATAGATTCCAAAGTTTCTCCACCGCTTCTCGCATCGTGATTATTTGAAATTTCCATTGGCGTTAAAACCGATATTGGTTTTTTCTTTGGTCTGCCTCTTTTTCGAGGTTCTAAAGTAATATTTGTCTCTGAAGAAATAAAATCGGGTACAATAGTTTCGGGAATATATGCCTCGGGCAATATTGGCATAGGTGACCTTGAATTTGAAGCAATTGGCTCCGGAACAATTGATTCGTGTGTACTTCTACTGGCAGGAACATCGTCATGAGACGTACTTGGAACATCTTCCTCGACTGTTCTGGGTTCTTCTTTGACGTAACAGGTATAAATCTGAGGTCTTTTTTCCATTTCTGACGTTGCAGATTTTTCTGCACTAGATTCTTTAGGATTATTGTTTCCGTTGCTTTTCGGGCTTTTCCCTTGCTCACCGTTGTTTTCGTAATGTTCTACGACGTAACCCTCAATGATTTCGCTTTCGGATCTTGCAGACTCCATTGTTTATTGTTTATATTTCGTGGAAGACTTTTGAGTTTACTGAGAATGAGGAAAATAAATTAATTAATAGACTGATTTACCGGGGAATATATTTCAAGATTATAAAATACTTCCAAGATGCTAAGGAAGTCAGCACATTTTTATTCTAGGTCCATAATCTACTTTAAAAATATATGATGTTTCATTTCTTACCTGATAAGTAATTCGCATCAAACACTGAGGATTAAATAGCTTTAAATTTTAACGTTGAAAATGTAAAAACTTGCATTTATTAAACTCAAAAACTTCAAAATTGCAGAATAATTTTATATTCAAAGCCTCCATTTTTAAATTATTTATTGTTCATTCTTTTTGAACCACTGATGAAGTTTTTTTTAGAATATCTCTGAGCATTTAACTTGCAATTATTTCTAACTTTAAAACAAAAATGTTTATAGAGTGTTCATATATTATGTAAAATTATGTTTGGCCGTTTTTAACCCTCCCCTCCCCTATGTAACAGGCTGTAACATTTCTTGTACCCCCCCCCCCCCCCCCCCCCCCCCCCCCCCCCCCCCCCCCGCGTCCCCACACTTCT
>JAAAKG020146514.1:0-10652 GCA_010014905.2 Druon quercuslanigerum
ATATAATGCACGACTTTTAATTACAAATATCCTTATGACCCGAATGCCAATATAAACAAATTTTCAAAATAAAAAATATGAGAAAAGTGCCTAACTAAAATAAAAAAAAATTACTTTTTTATCATACAAAAGATGCCTTTAATGTTAATGCAAACTCTATTCTGCTCAAAAGTTTCGATTCCATTACACAAGTCATTTATTGATTTGGATTTACAAAATTAGATGAGATTCTATTGTTCAGACAAATTTTAATTCATTTTATTACAAACTTAATAAGCCTTCGACAATAAACTACTGTGCTTATGTTTAGATGCATGACAAAAAAACTATACGAACAAAAAAATTGTAAAAATTAAAATAAGTTAAGAGATCAATTTACACGAAAACATGAGAATAATATGTAAATAATTAATATGTAAATATTTCAATTTAAAAAAAAAAGATGAAATTGTGATCGAAAAAAAGGAATTCTCAACCAAGAATATCAATTTTGTACTTAACAAAGATGAATTTTCGATAGAATACATGCATTTTCAATAAAATAGTTAAATTTTTAACAAGAACAAAATAAATTTTCAACCAAGAACCGAACCACAATAATTATTTTGCTTTGAAAACAGACAAGTGTTCAAGAAAATACTCGCCACATAGATAAATTCTCAACCAGGAAGATCAATTTTCTATCGAAATAGACGGATTTTTAACATAACACATGGATTTTCAATCAAATAATTAAATTTTCAACAACAATATAATTTTTCAACTAAGAAGATTGATTTCCTTCCGGAAAAGAAAAATACAGCTAACGAAATACTCGCCACAATGATGAATCTTCAAACAAAAAGATGAATTGTTAAGACGGAAGATTAGTTTTTATATGGACGAGAAGAATTGTCAACAAAACAAATAAACTTTCAACAAAATAGTTGCTTTTTTAACCAAAAAGATCAATTTTCTATCGAAAGGGACAACTTTGAAACCAAAAACATGAATTTTCAACAAACAAATACATTTTCAACCAAGAATATTAATTTCTTTTCGAAAAATAAAAATATAGCCAACGAAATAGACAAATTTTCAAGAAAAGACACGAATTTACAACTAAATAATTAAATTCTCAACAAGAAAATAAATGTTCAACCAAGAAGAGTAATTTCCTTCCGAAAAAGAAACATATAGCCATCAAAATGCTTGCCACACATATGCATTTTTAAACAAAAAGAATAATTTTCAACACGGAAGATTAATTTTCTTTCGGACGAGAAGAATTGTCAATAAAATACATACATTTTCAACAAAATGGTTAAATTCTCAACAAAATAAATTTTTAACCAAGAAGAATAATTTTTTCCGAAAAAGAAACATATAGCCAATGAAATAGACGAATGTTCAACAAAATACATGAATTTTCAACCAAATAGTTGCACTTTTAACCAAAAAGATTAAATTTTCACCGAAATAGATAAATTTTCAACGAAACATATGAAGTTTGAACCAAATAATCAAATTTCTAATAGCAGAATGAATTTTTAACTAAGAAGACTAATGTCCTCTCGAAAAAGAAACATATAGCCATCAAAATGCTTGCGACACATATGAATATTCAAACAAAAAGATTAATTTTCAACACGGAAGATTATTTTTCTTTCGGACGAGAAGCATTGTCAATAAAATACATACATTTTCAACAAAAGAGTTGCTTTTTCAACCAAAAAGATCAATTTTTTACCGAAATAGACGGGTTTTCAACAAAATACATGTATTTTCAACCAAATAATTACATTTTTAACGACATTAATTTATAGCCAAGAAGATTAATTTCTTTCCGAAAAACAATTTTCAATTTTTTTTTAATAAAATACGTGAATTTTCAGATTTACCAGTAAAAGGTGTGGTGGGGTCGCATGTGAGTTTTAAAATATAGGGAAATTGCCTAAAGTGACGCACAAGTGTTATCCAAGGTTTTTGTTCGAGGGAAGTGTGTGAATATACGGAACAAAAAGTAGGCATCATCTCTCTAGGTTAGGTTCAACATCGCAAATATGAGCGGGATAAATTCGGAGAATTGGGGGGGGGGGGGTTAATTCTAACCAAGACAATGAGAGGGCAGCACCGGTCGATAGAAACAAGTCGGAGTATGACAGTCAGGTAGAACTCAATCAGCTGACAACGGCGAAAAAGGTGAGAGGGAGGCCGAGAAAATAAGTAAAGGAGAAAAATAGCATTAGTGCAAAATGCATGGAATCTTTTGTCAGGAAAACATGGAATAAAGAGGAAACAAAGTGGTGAGGACGGACAGAAGAGGCCTTTCGAAAAAACAGCAAACTGTCACATTCGCCGATTCGGAAGAAAGTTGAGGGGGAGCCGAACGACCAGAAACACGACAGACCATCAGATCCAAAAGATTCAGGGGACATAAATGGAGAAAAAAATCGAAAATCTAGTGAAGAGGGCACAACGGAAAAGCGGGGTGAAGGAAAAGCGGATACGGACTGTAAGACATTAGGTGACGACAGGGGGGAAAGAAAATCTTTCGAAAATGAAATTGCGGTGATAAACCAAGAGTGGAATGATAAACTTAGAACAAATATAGGATTCTCTTTATAATCTTTAGAGTCGGTGGTTCATAGATCAATCGCTATCTGGTGGGAAAATAAGGGAAAACTGGAGATTCTGGAAGTGATAAATAGGGGCGAGGAACAGTCAAGTGGGATTCAGGGAATGACAGTAGAAAGAGAGGAACTGGAGAGAGTTATATCTGCGGCAAAGGAGAGAGAGACTGTATGTCTGAAACAAATTGCAAACCTAAAACAACAATTAAGGACAAGTGAAACCAGGATGAGCGAATTGGAGAAAACAGTGTTACAGTCAACAAAAAATGGGGGGTTATAGAGGGAGGAAGGGAAGAATGATAGTGAGAGAGTAGCTCAACCGAAAGGGAAAGGAGATGCACTGCAGAGAGATGAACAGGAGACAGAAAGTGAAAAAGTCATTCAAAACCAACAGGAAGAAAATGTGAATATGGAACACCTAGGTTGGCTCGAGGACAATGAATTAAGGTATGAGCTCTAAGAAAGGAAAAGGAGGAAAATTGGATAGTAGTGAGGGGTTTTAGGGCTGTAGGAATGAGAAGAGGAAGGAAGGAAATAAAAGAAGTACTGCTGGATATGACGGGTGAACAAATTTTTATCGAAGAAATGAGAGTGATAGGTGGGGGGATACTAATTAAAATGCAGTCTTGGAAAGCTAAAAGAAGATTAATGGAAAAAAAGAGCAGACTGCAGGGAACCAAAATCAGGGTAGAAGATTATCTGACACCGAGAGAAATTGAAGTCCAAAATTGGATAGACAACGAGGTAAGAAGAGCCAAGAAGAAAGGGAAATATGCCAGCAGAAGGTACATGAGGTGCACAGCAGGGGACGTAGAATTTGTTTGGAACGAGAAAGAACGAGTGGTGGAAAAAAAGCCTTTTCAGGGGGAACCAGGTTCCCCAAACAATTGGAGAGCCTGGGGAGAATAATTTCAGAATTATTAGAGGAATTACTTGGAAAATAGCAGAAGGCAACAAATTACTGGATACATCGGATTTTTGGGAGAACAATGATCTAGTAATGATTCAAGAGACCTGGATGGAAGACACCAACTTACAAGAGTTTAAAACAGACTTAATAAAAACTTTGAGTGGAGCGGTAAACCAGCTGAAAGTCTAATGGAGGCACTCAGGGAGGTCGGAGACGGAGAAAATCTGAAGTGGGCTTGGGAAGGAAATGTGGAAAAATTAGAGGAAATCGAGAGTAATCTCGCTAAGGGCATTAGGACAAAAAAAGACCAAGAGATTCAAAGAGATTGGGTAGACGAATCTTCTTACTGTCAATTGTACAGGCTGTGTGACTTAAGAAATATTTTGTTCGTTTCTGGCTTTCGACTATTTGGATCGATATATATATTTTTTCTTCAAAAAATGCTTAATTGATAATGCGCACAATAAAAAACATTAATCAATTTTCAATTTTTACAATTCTTAAAAAACCAATGAAAATCTTACCTGCATTGGAGAAGCATTCCTGACGTCGTGGATCCTTTTTGTTGGGAAAACAAAAGAGTATTACTCCGTCTCCTTTGACACTTGAGCATTCCTTATATGCACAAAGTTTCACTGCTTTCGTTGCAACCAAGAATTGTTTCTTCTTTCACTTTATCTCGCAAACCTTATTTCCCGAATTTCCTTTCACGAAACTTGTTTCCCGAACCTTACTTCAGAAAACTTATTTTGCGAAACTGAATTCACGAATCTTATTTCGCAAATGCGGGAAGGTTGTTGTGGGTATACATGTCCTCGTAAGAGCGCGCAATCGTTCATAAAAGCCCTAATCTCATCAGAGCTTCATAAAATGAAATGCTCGAGAACTTTAGCAAAAGTGTAAAAAATATCTTTACTGAGCAGAATTTAAAGGACCTTTTTCCCCTTCTTTACTTCTTTGATTCAGGAAACATATAAAGGTAAAATAATGCCGGGTAGAAATATTATCTCACAATATCTTGAAATACAAAAGCCATTTCAAACAGCATTGTCTCAATATTTCTGAAAATATTATGGTCTTCAGCTCTGTATTCTACATCAGGTTGTTATTATATAATGCCCTAGAGGCTGGAGTCCTTTTAAACTTTACAACATCATCACTAGAGTTGCGGGCGTAAAAATCTTAAATGGGAATTTTTATTTTCTTTATGTAAAATTTTTCGAAATGTTGAATCAGTTGTTTGTGAAAATTCTTATCATAACAAATTGTAAGTTGGAGCTTCAGTTTTCGTTACAAAAAAGTGTTGAAATTTTACAGTAAAAGACGTGTGGCCTAAAAGTAAACTATTTCAATGGAATATATTTTTTAATATATATAAATTATAATATAATTAAAATCAAGTATCTGGGCCCACCGAAATTATCTGAGTTAACACTTTTTATTCAAATCATGTTTGCTTATTACTAACTCTAGTCATTTTTTAAAACAGTGAGAACATTCGTCTTTAAAATAAGTGCAAGGAAATTTAATTATATCGAATATCTTGGACGAAAGGAATAATGATATAGGCAGTGTCTGCGTAAACCGCAAAAATTAGGGTATTTGTACCGTAATTTCGGTATAAAAAGTCCCCTTTTCCATTCCCTCTATTCTTAACCAAAAAATTGTTTGTATACCAGTATTCGATGTTATCAGACATTGTTATTACAGAGTAAAGATTCACAGTTTTGAAAAATTCTGGACCATTTTGCAATTTTTCAGGTGAAAATTTTTTTTTTCCCCCATATACCTTTTAAGCATTTATAATAATTATTATTTATTACTAGTTGCTTTATTATATAAAGTTTCAAGGGAATAAAACATTTCAGAACTTCACGGTAAAACATATTCTGCTAAAATTATGTAAAAGTGATTTCAGATAATATTTAAGACAATAATTTACAGCATATACTTCACCGTGAAGTTCGAAAATGTTTAATTCATAAATTAATCTGGAAACAGGGAAAATAGAGTGATTTTTCAATAACAAAAAGTCTGCTTGATGCGCTGGTACATTCTCATTGCGCACTTCGTAATTCATAATGGGTTACCCCGCGCTTCGCGCTCGGATATTTTTTCTTTACACTGCTAATGGCTAAATGAAACTTTAGCAAAAACATCTATTTTATAGATCACATTTTTTTATGCATCTGCATTAGGGTGGTCCAAAAAATGTTTTTCGAATTTTTTTGAATACCGCCCGGAAATTTGTTCGAATCCACACAAAAATTGCCGCAAGAAAATTTACTGAACAATTTAATATTTTTTATAATTCTCTTTTCTTAGATAAATGCCAAAAAGTAGCTTTTTGAAATAGATTAAATAGATATTTTAAATATGCTTCAAATTCTCTACACGGATCATATTGAATGCAACTTTTCTTTTAAATAGTTACTATAACAATTCGGTGAGTTGTCAGAACTGATAGTTCTAATCCTTCCACCTAATCCTAATTATTCCATTCTTTGTTTTTGTCTTTTGCTCCAGATAGCTTTTTTGTTCCAATTAATTTTTGCTTACACTGGGAAAAGATTTATTCACTTAAAACAACAATACTATTTGATAAATAATTTTTGTTGAAGTTCACTTATTTTTCCTTTATAACTAAAAAGGCGAAGCAAAGTTAAAGATTTTAGAAAACCCCACAACTTTCTAGCACTCATCTAAGAGAAAAAAGTTTCAAACAATATTGAATTTTTCAAACAACTTTTTCGTCAACTTTCATTGTTATTACCGTACTAAGAGAAAAAAGTACAGAAATGAGAAAATTTTAGGAAAGGGTGCAACTATTAAACATTGATGTGGATGAAGATACGTCATAAACAACAATAATTTGTTGAAACAATTATTTTTGCTAAATATAATTAATTATTATGTCACTTCTAATAATAAATAGACCAACAGTTAAAAATTTCAGAAAAAAACCCAAATTCTACTATTCAGGAAAGAGAATATTATTAACAGTAATAATGAATCGTTAAAGCAATTATTATCGGTAAGTTGAATTACTTTTTTTTTCATTCTAATTGAAAATTGGACAGAAAGCCAGAAACTTCAGAAATAACAGCATCTTTCTAGCATTACTCAAATTGAATATTATTAATAATAATAGTAAATTACCGTCAAATTCATGGCTGAAAATGATACATTTTTAAACATAAATGTAAAACTGACATTTTCAAATAAAAAAATTAGCATTCTACAAAAAATATAATATAAGACAAAATAGTAAAATTTCTAGTCAGAGAATGAATTTCCAACTTATATAAATAATCTTTAACTGGAATACTTAAATTTAAATAAAAAAATTATTTATAATAAAAAAAAGATTAACAACAATATATGTAGTTTAATTTTTAATCGATTGAATCAATTATTTGACCCGATAATTAAATTTCTAACCAAAGACGGAATTTTCAAACAAAAAGTGACTTTTTAACTAAACTCGCGAATATTCTACAAGGAAGATTAATTTTCTACTGAAAAAGACGAATTTTCAATAAAATACATGAATTTCAAGTAAAAAGGAAATAAGTTACAATGTTAATTAACTTTAATTACTTTCAATTATCTAGATTCTCAAGTAAATTACTCTTGATATCTCTGGCTGGTCTGAAAGGTCCAAACAATCTAAATTCTAAAATCTGAAATTCTAACGAAGCACCTAGAACTTGCTGCACGAAAGTGGCCATGAAATTTTCACTCACTCAACATCTGTTTTTAGCTGCAGTATATTTCCTGAGTACCCCACACTTTAAATTTAGGGATTATGCCTAGAGACCTAGAGACGTAAATAGAAAAACAGGTACATATTTGGGGTGAGAGGGCGGGGCACTTCTGATACTCTTGTTAGATCCCGTTGATTTTTTTATTTATAATTAAATCTTTTCTATTTTTTTAAACCATCATATCGACCTATGGTTATTTTATATTTTTATAATTTTAAAAGAAACTTTGTCTCTTATAAAAAAAATAATTAAAATCTCTGCTGCATTAGTTTGAAATTGATCTTTTAACCTGAATGGAAATGATTACAACAATTAGTTCTGTGATAGTTATAAATAAATATACATTGAGCTATTAATTAACCAAATACATTAAAAAAATATTTGTAGAAAAGACGCGATGGCTTCTAATTGGCCACTCTCTAAACGATGCAGGAAAAAAACAGCTGTGAATTCGATCTTGAGTGTTTCCACTTCCTTTTTATTTATAATCATATGCTGCTCATTCCAGAAGCAGTCTAGTTCTTATCTGTAACTCTCAATGTACCTGATCTTACAAAATTTTGAATCATATAAATCAATCGTTCAACATTTAGCAATTCAAATACAACCTTCTTAAACATGAAAGCATTCTTAGTTGAAGTTGTACAATTTCAGGGCCTTAGAAATTAGACTTAGTATGCCAAAAAAATAACAAAAAATGTGCAACTTGACAATTTGAAACGCTAAAAATTACAAATTGAAAAAATGCAAAAATGTCAAGAACTGGAAATTGAAGGACAATTTTATTGCCAAAAAATGTAAAGTTTCAGATATGTAAATCGTTTAAAGTAATAAAAATTTTGAATTAGGTCAAAGTGAATCAAAAAAATTTCGTTATCTTTTCTTGTTTCTATTCTGTCATATTCTGTCATAAACAGAGCAATATATTCATTTAATTGTGATTTAAGTTACGGTATTCGAAATAGTGAAAAAAACGGAAATTCTAGTATAAATTTATTTGAAAATAATCCTGAATATATATATATATATATATAAAATTTTGTGACAAGGACATCCGGCAAAAGTCTCGTAAACCTTGAGGGCATGGAGCGCCTTAAGGACGACCGCCTTCTGCATTTTCTCCGCAAGTGTTTCAGCATATTGTTTACATGCAGGGAGGCTTTTCAGGCTATTAACCAGTGAACGCTTGGCACCTCCAAGCGCGCTGATGATAAGGACGATTGATTTAACAGAATATTCCGGGTACATTCGTCGCAACTCCCTTACAAGGTCTCTGTACCTCTCTTTCTTTTCATTTTCCTTGGCTATGATGTCTTTGTCATCTGGTGCCGAAGATTCAATAACGAACATGGTTCGCTTCTCGAAGTCAATGAGAACTATGTCAGGTCTTGCATGTGTAACAGAAACAATTGTCGAGAATATAAAGTTCCAATATATTCGGCCCTTCTCATTCTCGGCAATTAAATCTATTTCCCTAGGAGCGTAGAGCGGAGCACTATCAAGGTTAATGCCGCAAGAGTGGCAGAGATGGTAATAAAACACCCTTAGTGCCGCATTGTGCCTTTGGATGCAGGTCGATCCCGCACGAGTTGGACAACTAGATAGTATGTGTCCTAGATGCTCGGGATGTGCATAGCACGCCCTGCAGCTATCATCGGGAATGTCTTGGCTCAAAATGTGGCGACGGTATGTTAAGGTGGAAATGAAACCATCTTGATATGCCAAAATGAATCCCTCCGTGCCTGATTTCAATCCGCATGATTTAAGGAAAGAAAAAGTTAGCTCACACGACATTGACTGATCCTCTACATTTCTGTGGAAGATGCTGTGCATCCTCTTATCAAGGAGCTGTTCCCGAAAGTTTTTATCATGTGCATCCTGAATCCGGGCTTTCAGAAGTGAGTACTCGAGATAGATAAGATTTTATGCATTCTGCTCATCCCTGATACTGAAGTTAAGTCCGAGTGTTTCAGCAGCGTCCTCCTCTGCTTTGTACAGAAGCGCTCTTTTGGCCATTTCTTCATGCTTCCTGACCTTTTTAAGAATAGGGTCTCTTCCATTTGCAACTCTATGTGATGTACGGAAAATAATCCTGTTGTGAAGACATTTAGGATTCAATATTCCGCGACCTCCTTGACGGCGTGAGATGTAGAGTCGTGGAACAGAAGACGTAAGATGCATGCTTTTGCTTATGTGCATAACCTTTCGTGTCCCAATGTCAAGGGATCTGAGCTGGTTCTTCGTCCATGGAAGTACCCGGTAACAAGCGTTGCATTTAGAATAATTAAGAATTTGTATTCCCATGAATATGTGATTTTTCCTTCGTCTAAAAATCCCCCAACGGGAAAAGAAAAAGTGCAAACCCTATTCCCCTCAATCGACTTAGCGAAAATTTAACTAAAGCGTATTTAAAAAAATTAAAAAGTAGAAGAATATAAAAGAAGGAATAGAAAAGCTAAAAATAATTTGACTAGTAACGTTCCTTACTGTAGGACTAGTTTTAAAATTGAACCGTCTATTTTGCTTATTGCTTATAAAATACTTTAAACACAAATATAAATTTCAAATGTGTGAATTAAAATAATTTTAACTGTAAAAAGGCATACTTCAGTTCATGAGAATTAAAATTTCAAAACTTATATTCCACATGAAGGAAGTAAAACAAATTATTACACATATTTTGTGAACTGATTAGAACGATTAAAATAAACTCAAAATGTGACCACCTTTGCGGAATAGAAAACATCTCTTTGAGGTGTGGCTACCGATACAATTAGAAGGAATTAAATATATTGAAAACACGTTTCTTTTGGGGAATAAGGCACTATTCGGGGGTCGCTATGGGTATAGAAGGGAATTAGTTTTCGAGATATCATATTCTTATAATGGCATTTTTGACAGATGGAAAAATCGCGCATTCAAAAAAATAGAATAATCTTCATTTTTACGCTGAAATCTGAAAATATGAATTATTCTGAATGCAACGCTTGTTACCGGGTACTCCAAATGAATAGAGTTCTACCGGGACGGCAAGCATGTTCGCTGCAGATACTTTGTTCTTCCGCGACAGTTCGGGGGACCAAATCTGCTGAGTGAGCCGTTAATATCTGCTTCGGAGAGTATCCTTTATAGATGTCACGTCCTGAATGCGGCTCTGTGGCACGCCCAGGTACGTATATGTCTCTCCAGCGCAAAGTTGTCGTATAGCGCTTCTATCGACGAGCTCAGGGTCTTCAGAGATGCCATTAAGTTTTCCTCGCTTCACATAAACCTTGGCGCATATATATATATATATATATATATATATATAATTAAACTATTTGTCATAAGGACAACCGCAGGATTTCGCCGGGATCGGGTGCT
>JAAAKG020146515.1:0-60370 GCA_010014905.2 Druon quercuslanigerum
TTAACTTTGAAAATCTAGATTGCTGTCCTATAGTTAAACATAAAATATGTTAATCCTGAACACGTAGATGTTACATTTGAACATCCATTTTTCTCCGTGTACTACTCAATATACCGATAATAAATTAATTATTACAACTTTAAATATTATTTTAAAACATTCCAAGGCATTTCAAATATTTAAAAGAATTACAACATTTTTTATGGGATTTAAAAAGATTTTAAAACATTTTCAAAGACTTCTAAGAATTTTAAGGGATTTCAATGGATTTTAAGAAATTCGTCTTTATGAGTAATCTGGGAGGGTATTACGTAATTTTTTCACTATTACTACCCCTTATATTTTTGTAAATTCATGTTGGTTGTCTTGTTTCTTAAATTTTAATTGTTACAATGGTGAGCCTTTGAATTTCGCTACTGAAATTCTTCGTGTATCGCCGATTTTAGAGTACTTCGAGAGACTTCAAAATGTTTCATTGAAATTGTAAGGGATTTACGAATATTACGCAGGGTTTTAATGCTTTCCGACATACATTTTGCAAGGAAACGAGTTTTCATGAAAATTGGTACATAGGGGTTTGGGGGTCGCTGATTGCGAATCTCAACTCAGATTTTGAAAATTCAAAATGGCGGATCTAACATGGCGACTAACATTTGGCATATTTTTTATTTTTTTATGAAAATGGGTGTACGGGGGATTTTGGGATCTCTGATCACGAATCTGAACTCATATTTAGAAAATTCAAAATGGTGGATCCAATATGGCGACCTAAACTTGCAATATTTTTGGATGTTTTTTGAGAATTGGTATACAGGTTTTTTTGGGGTCGCTAATCACAAATCCAAACTAAGATTTTGAAAATTCAAAATGGGGGATCCAATATGGCGGCCAAAATGTGGATTTTTTTTTTAAATTTGTATACAAGGGTTTTTGGTATCTCTGATCACGAATCTGTATTTAGATTTTGAACATTCAAAATGGCGGGTCAAATTCAAAATATTTCTGAATTGTTTTTTGAAAGTTGGCATAGGCAGGGGGTCGCTGATCTTGAATCTGTATTCAAAATGACAAATATTTAGAATATTGAGGTTTGAAAAAATATACACCTATTCACCGTAAACATGGACTAAATAGTCTAGAAATTTTTAACGAAAATTTTCTCATTGCGTGGAAAAATCAGAAACTGCTTGTTTTGAAATTTCCAATCATCTTTTCCATAAAGTTTGAAAGACACCGTTCAATAAATCTTTCAGTCTATATTCGTGATCAGCGACCCCGAAAACCTCTGTATACCAATTTTCATTAAAAAATCCAAAAATATTCCAAGTTTCTGGCGCCATCTTGGATCCCCCATTTTAAATTTCCAAAATCTGAGTTGATATTCGTAATCACTGACCCCAAAAACCCCTGTATACCAAATTTCAGATAAAATCCAAAAATATTGCCAATTTCGGCAGCCAAATTGGATCCGCCATTTTGAATTTTTAAAATATGAGTCCAGATTTGTAGTCAGCGACCCCAAAAACCCTTATGGACCCATTTTCATAAGGATATAAGTGAAAGTTTGTTCAATAATGAATTTTTTCAACAAAAAAGGCTTTTTTCATCTTTGTTTATAAGTATTAACAAATTATTTAAAAATTTTAGACCCTTCGCACATACATTTCAATTTCCTATCATCCTGCGAGCATGAAATTAAAAAAGAACCTGTGTAAAATCCAATAAAAACTACTCTGAAATCGCAAAAAATGATATGAAAAAAGGTGGGAATACGGTATTCCCACCATGCCGCAAAGGGTTAAGAGATCTTCCAGAATTTAAATTGGTTTGAAAATATTCAAAGGGGTTCAAAATGTCTTAAGGGATCTCGTAATATTCCTAATAATTTCATGAAATTGCAAGGATTTTGATCGATTCTTAGAGATTTCAAGGGATTTCCACAAATTTTAAAGGCAGTGGCGGATCCAGGGGGGGGGGGGGACCCCTCCAAGAGGTTAAGCACTGATCAATTTCTTAATTAAAATTATTCCAGTATGTTGTAAAGGACTTAAGCCCCCCGATTTTCAAGAATTGTTTCTGCATCCGCCACCGATTAAGGATTATAAATGGGTTTTTATGGAATTTTAAAGATTTAGATAGATTTCAAGGATTTTAAAAGTTTTACGAAAACTCAAAGAATTTTGAGAGTTTTTACAGTTTTAAAAGAATGCCAAGGGATAAAAAGTAATTTCAACAGTCAACCCAAGCTTTAATTAGCATATTTGTTAATAATTCGAATGAGGAAACTTTGTCAGTAGTTGCACAACTCGACAGACTTCGTTCTAATTCAAGATTCCTCTTACCGATATTTACCGGTATACAAAAACTTTTAATGTTTGGTGCACCTGGTAAACTTAAGATCTAATAGACAGACGTTTCCTTTTAAAAGTGAGTACAAAGATTCATTGGAGAGAAAAATAGGACAGAGCAAATTAAAAAGTAAATGTCTCTAATTAAATTAAAACTTTGAACATGGTCGTAACTATGGTATTTAATATGAAGTTGCCATTTTCTGCTTGTCGTAGAAAAGTTGGATTATTAAAAATCCATGTGTTCTTTTGTCCCAGATTCTCGTGCATGATGTGACATAAAAGCTCAGTTACGTGATAGCATCCACGTGGAAATAAGGTCATAATAAAAAGCTCGGTGAAGGTCTCGAATATTTGAGAAACTCTATGGAAGCCGATAAATCGCAAGTTTGAATTGTCAGCCAAGAATAGGGAACAATGTGGTATATGAGAAGTTCCAAGTTCGATTTTGATCGTGAACATTCCAGGGAAATAACAGACCGCAGATGCCTTTTTCACCCTTATAAAGGAAGTTCAATGCAATTTGAAAAGACAGGGAACAGATGTGACCTAAAAGTGGAGTTTTAGAGTCGTTTGGGTCTCTAACTTTTCTTGAAAATAAGTATCGACCGTGCCCCTAAATGCTCTTGGTGTTAGTAAAGATGCATATACGTACCTGCATATATTCAATATGATACCGTGTCTCGTTTTTCAAACTTTAACGATACTGCTACATGATTCAGCCTGACAGTTTTATGTCCTGAAAGCACCTAATGCACCTTCCATCCCGAAACGCGTTAAAATTTTTTTACTCATTCTGCAAGTAGTAACAGATTTTTGTAGCGAAATGATTGATTTCTATTGTTTTCGCACACCCGCAATATGAATGTTTCATGTGACGTGCATCAGAGGCTAACATTTTTCGTTTTATGAGCTTCCAGACTTTTTTTATACACGACCTTCCCTGTTTCAATTTTTCAACTCGATCATATTTTTCTCCTTCTCTTATGCTCTTTGCATAATGAAATCCTGGAAAATATTTTTAAACTATAAAGTTCTTTTTCCTGGCTTACTAGAAGTGTTTACAAATATCAAACTGAGCATTTTTTTAAAGTCACTGACTATATTGCAAGAAACTGAAATTTTAGTTTTTCGAAATATTTTGGGTTTTTTATTCTGGACTGGGTCTGTTTGGCCTAAGGCTTAATCTAAAGCTTTTTCGTTTATTTAAAAAAAATTTTGTGAATGTATAATTTAATGCTGAATTATTTCTACTGATATCATATTTTATTAATGCTTTAAGGAATCTAATTAAATGTACAAACTTCATATAAAAACAGCAACAATTGTTTATATTTTTTTTTAATGATACTAATGCTGCTGTTTTATTAAATTTCTCGTTAATACAACTAACTTTGCTAGATGGTCCAAAGTAACTTAAACGCCATCTCAAAAATCGAAATTTCAAAATATTAAATTATTTTAAAGATTTAAAAAAAATTGCAAGGGATTTCAAAGGATTTAAACAGATTTTAAAGACATTAAAGGATTTTATAGTGGTTGCAATATTTTATTTAGAGAATTTAAAAGATTTCAAGAAGTTTCATCTGATCCCTGAGGATGTCAAAGTTTTCAAAATTTGTGTTCAAATTCCAAAATATTACATATTTTAAGATAATGTGTAGGACTTCAAAGAATTACAAGGAATTTGGTCTGAATTCTAAAAGACCTACCCAAAATTATAGGATTTCCAAGGACTTTGATGATTTTAAAAATTTCAATGGATTTCAGAGCATTTCAAAGGCTTGACTTTATTTAACAAAATTTCAAGAATTTTAAAAATTTCAGGAGATTTTAGAGAATTTCAAAGAACTGCTAGAGAACTTGAGGGGGAAATGTAATGGAATAAAATTTTAAGGGACTTCTAGGAATTCCATGCCACTGTATGGTGTCTCAGACGTCTTAAAAGATTAAAACTTTTTTCATGGAATTTCAAAAGATATTAAAGATTTCCAGATGTCATAAAGAATTTTAAAATAAATTTAAGGATTTTACAATATTTGAACAATTGAAAACGTTTTTAAGGATTTTTAGGAATACACTAGTGTATTTAAAAAGATTCCGAAGAATTTCATTAGATTTCAAAGAATGCTATAAGATTATAGAATTTCAAATAATTTTGTAAGATTTGAGAATATTCAAAATATTTGGAAGATTGTAAGGAATTTGTACAAAATTTACCGAATTTAAGATGTTTTAAGACATTTTACAATACTTGGGGATTCATAGGATTTCCAATGAAATTAAAGGATTCCATAAGAGTATCAGGAATTTTTATAAACCAAATTTAAGTGTATTTCAGAGATTTCAGAGAATTTCAAGAGAATGAAAGGATTTCAAATATATTTTCGTAGATTTCAATGGAACATAAATATTTTAAAGTATTAAAAAGGTTTCACGGGTTTTTAAGAGGCTTAATCAGATTTCATGAGATTTTAGTGGATTTCAAAGCTTTCATCTTTTTTTAAGGAAGCTTAAAAGATAATTACAGATTTTAGGATGTTTTATAGGATTTTACTGGATTTTTATTACTATTAACTTCACAGGACTTAAGGGATTTGATCAACTTAAAAGGACTTGAAAGGAGTCTTAGGTGTTTAGAATATTGTAAAAGATTCTTCGAAGTTTATCGAAATTTCAGAATTATTAAAGATTTTCAAAAAATGTTGTATAAATTAAGAAATTTTCAAGGAATTTAAAAATTTTATCCAGGTTATCAGTGATATTTAAAAGATTTAAAGGCATTTTAACGGATGTTTAAGAGAACTTCAAGGAATTAATGAAATACTATATTTTATGGGAATCCTTGGGATTTCTAAGAACTTCAACGCATTTAAAAACTTGTTGGGTATTTCAAGATACTCGAAAGGATTTCACATGGTTGACCCCAAGATTTAGTATTTAAAAAATAGCATTACACTATTGTGCTACTATTTTTCCAAATTTATTCTACTATCGAGACTATTTCCAATTTCTCAAACGAGGGCGAGGCTTGAAACATTTAATTTGACACATTGAGAAGCTCACACTTTAACTTCTGTGAATTAATTTCATATTTCCGCCTGTTTTCTCGTCGTAAAGTATGTATAGAAATTTAAGATTTTGTTCTGATTAAAGCGTGAGATCTTTGCGTTTGATTAAATAACTCCTTTGAAATACATTTTGTCTAAATTTTCCTGTGGGATCTTAAAAAAACTAATAAAAAAACATTCTCTATTCTCTAGCTCATATCTCCTGTTAAAATAAGAATTTATTATTGGCCCTATGACTCTTCTCCCTTGATTATACCAACCATACCAATTTTTCCTCAATTCCCTCTTCGTCCTACTTTTACTTTAAATTTCAAGCTCGTGCATGTACATTATACACATATTGCAGATGAAAACTCCGGAGAATTTCTCGCCTTCAATCTCGCTAGCTCTAGGTTTAGGGATTCCGTGAGCGTAATAAGGAGAATAATTTATCACGAGAGGGAACAGTCTAGCATCTTGACTCTTGTATCCACGTGTACATGTGGCGAGCCACCGAGCTGGCTTGCAATGAATTCTATTAAGGGTGAACAATTCCAGTCATTGATACATGACGCATGTTCCACAATAAATAAATGATTTTCTTGTTAACAATAGTAAAGTTCCTTCTATATTTTCCTTTGCAAAACTATTTAGACAATCTGCGGAATACCTGGATGGTCAATCCACTTTCTGAATATCAGAGTTGTAGGTGGTCTAGTGATATTGATTAAACTTAGTGACAGTTTAATGCTAGGTAAGAAAAGTTCATGGTTAAAAAATTTTTTCAGAATTTTCAAAATTAAGAGTTGTAAGATTTTGAATGTTAATGTGCAACTTTTTTGAAAACATCATATTTACCAAGTAACTGATTTAATTCTAATGCTTTTTACAGATGTAGCATTTAATTTACAGACCTTTTTCATGTAATTTAAAAATAATAAAAAAATTACAAAAAGTTTCAATTTTACCATTTCTGATCAACAGGAATTTAATCTGAATAATCTTCGGATGATGGTATAACCATTTTAGAACGTGCTAACGCCCGAGTTTTGAAAAAAATCATTAATTAGAATTTAATTTTTAACAATCACTTCGAAGAAATAATTTTACAATATAAAATAAAAAATCTGTCTCCTCCCGGTTTTCAACCAGGAAAGAAACTATGCATGAGTTGATCATGAACCAATCACGCCACTGAGATCTCAACAGATCTGTTTTTGTTTGTCAAAGCTAATTCAACAGTTCAATTCAACATTTATAGGAGACTCCATTAGTATAGCGGATCCTTAACAGTAAAATCGCTCCTGACTCTTGACTCTTGTACCAACTTGTTTCTGCTGCAAGCCACAGAGCTGTCTCGCAATTAGTTTTATTAACCTTGAACAATTTCTGACATTGATACAACATACAATAACGGGTGTACATAGACTCTCGAGCGCATAGCCTTTCCAAGTGAGTAGCATAGTGTGCCTCGAATTAATGGTCGAATATCATCACCTCCGGGTGTAATGCCGGGTACGCTGTGCTATCTTGCTGAATATGTAGATTTTCAGGCGGGGCGAAATTAACTCGGTTACGACAGATTGCCCGTGAATAATTCCATTGCCTATTCAGCAGCATGATAACTTTGTTGGCATATGCTCATTGTCCCTCCCCGCCATTGAAGATGAGGGGGTTTGCGAGCTTCAGTCATTGTACAGAGTGTCCACGAAGTCCCCTTAATCCTCCATTTGTTTGATCAAGCGCGACGCGTTGAATGGCATTAACCCTTCGGAGCCACTGAGCTTTTAGCAGATTTTTGCTGGAGGCGTGGGTGCCTAGGTACCTAGGTACTCAGGAGTAGGGACAGTAACTTTATGAATAGCCGTGGGATGATGGATTAGCGTCCCTTTTTTATACCGTTCAAAGACGCAAAGAGAACTCGTAAGAGTAAAGAGATTTTTTAATCCTACTCTTGTTGAACTTGTGTTTTGTCTACTTTTCCAGCCGTTGACTCGACCTGGAGTTAGAAAATTATTTTGAATTAAGTTTATTAATTACTGAATCTATACTGCCGTTCTACAGAAAAAGGCAGTAACTGCGAATAATCGAAAAATAAGTTTTTCCACCGATCTGTCAAAATCATTTGCTAACATTTTTAATATTGTTAAAATTAGTTATTGTATAATCAGCTTAAAATTCAGAAACTACAAGTCTCGAAAAATATTTCTGAATAATTTTTTGAATAATTAATTTTGAGCTGAGCTCATACACTTTTTTCTGTTGCTTTGCTTAAAGAAAAAATATTGTTCAAAATTGGAAATGCGAGAGCACTCATTTCCTTCTAGCGAGATTAATTATTAATTAATTCCTACTATTGACGACAGTATGAACAAAACGATCAAAAATTCACGCAGAAAATTTATTTGTGTATCACTGATATCTAAGCTGTGATTAATAAAGCATCGAAATTAAAAATTAAAAGCAATATTTGGTTGCAAACTAAATTATTGATCCAACGATACCTAATAAGATTTCAAGCACATGTTTTTCAATTAAAAAACTACTTGACAAAAAGTTTCAGCTTCGCCTCACTCTCCGCAAAAGTTAATTGAGAAACAATGTAATATGAAATCGATCTGTTGAGTAATTATTCTACTTGAAAGTCGTGAAATATCTTTACTAAAAACTGATGCGATCTCGAGAACTAACTTTTTATCCTTTAAAAGGAATGGGTTTAAAATCTCTAGATGTGTTTTTTATAAACTTTAATTTTTTCAAGGAAATTAAACTACATGCAGAAAGGTATAAAACATAATACTATATAAGGATCCTCGAAATCTTCGCTATTTTTACAATAAAGTATTGATATGATTTTTTTTTATAAATCCACGAGTGCCTCATTATAATTTTTTCCTTGCTAGAAAAAAATACATTAATTGGAGAATTGAGCACTATTCAGCTGCATCTTTTTATCCCCATAATTCTATTTTTTAAACTTTCCTCATTAACGGAGAGCACCGATATGCACCAATTATCAACAAGGTGAATGTGAAATCTGCTTTCATATCAAAACGCTATAAAACAAAAAGAAATATTTGCCCGCTTGCGGTAAACCGGAAACCGTTGTCGGGTCTTTTCACTGGAAAAATCAGGACAAGTACAGAAACGAGGTAAGTGCCATTTGAGCAGCTTCTATGTACCCAGGGGCACTTTCGCAGTACCAACGAAGGAAAATCTTCCGAAAAGCACGTTCCACTTGGCGACGAGAGAGCACGTGATTTTATCATGCTCTGACCTATCTGCTTATATGCATCATTTACTGCAAGTATATCTATACTAGAGTAACGTGCTTTTCCTATAATGGACCTCGTAAACCAAATTCTCTAACTAGATAAACAACCCTATGGAATCATCCGGTTTTCCTTCGTGGAGACATGTGGTACGAGCTTAGGAGAATATTTATAACTCAGTCATTTTCAGATATAAAAGAATAAATTTTAATTGATGTTAGTGACTTTCAAAGTGTGGAAAAATTCTTCTCTGCTTTCGCTAGGATTCGAACCCACGTCTTTATATTTACGTAACATCAACACCGTATGACCAAAAAATAAATATTGAAATATCTCCGAAATGTATCTTACAAGAATAGAAAATTAAGATGGAAGTCTCTTATGAGTAATTGTATAAAAAGAAATTCGCCTACTTCGCAACTTAGTTGGAACTTTTTTCAAAACTTAAGAAAAAACAATGTTTTAAAAATAATAATTTAATACCATGCAGACAAAAACAGCTACTATCAATTATAATTACTCATAAAGATCTGCTCAACACTAGCATCAAACAATTCAAAATATACATAACAGAAGAAAGTCAACACAATTTCGATTTCATTACGAAACTTGTGAAGTATTTGGAGCATGAAAAAAGCGTTTTAAACGCATTCAAGTTTTCTACGCTATTTTTTTCGCAGAAAATGGTTGCTGTATATCTATGCTTTTTAATCTTGAGTTTTTGCTAGATATAGAATAATGATTTTATGAATTTGTTAAGGATGTTCATAAAATAATTATCTTCTTATCAGGCGGATTCTTTGCTACTTTTCAAACTTCAAATTGTTATTTTTCCCCCAAATTAAGGAACGTCCATTAATTACGTAAGGATAATTTTTTTAATTTCAGACATTCTTCCCTTCATTGTAACGGTTCGTCAGATTTGATGAAACCCCCACCCAGCTTCTCACGTAATATTTTTTATTTTTTATTTAATATATCGAATTATTATTAACACTGAATAAACCCGGTTATTTTTACTGAAATTTTGGTACACGCAGCCAGAGGTCAAATGATATCAAAAGGTTAGAAAGATTTTCACTGATTTAAGAGTTTCCACAGATTTCGTGGATACCTAGTCCAATTTCGAAATATGCCAAAATCATTTGTCAGTTTTTAAACAATTTTCAGGGATAGAGCAGATTTTAAAGGGATTCAAAAAGATTTCGTTGAATTAAGAATTATTTGGGGGTATTTTAAAGGATTTCAAAAAATTATAAGAGATTTCAACAATTTTACGGGATTTAAAAAGATTTTCAAGTATAGACGGAAAAAAAGTCTTACAGAATTTTTTGTTTCAAGTAGTGCTTTGTTACATTAACTTAACTTAACTTTGGTTACATTAACCAAAGTTTATTCAAGTAATTTTGTCTGAAACAGCTAAAACAGATAAATTATTAACAAAAAGTCAATTAAACGAATTAATTACCTGAAGTGCGAAAATCATCCCATTCGCGGTCGTGAAGTATTTAATCATCTCTGCATTACAGGTGATTAAATTTGTCACCTATAATTTCTTTTGATTGTTTATATCTTTTAGCTATTTCCACTTAATTTATTTTATTAAACCTTGACTTGTGGAAACGTTTTTGATTATTTGGAATTTCTTAAACATGACTATTTAAATTATAAACACCAATTCAATGTGACTGCATCATGAAACCAAAAAATCTCCTTGACAGTCCAAATCGAAAATTGACATTCTGGAGATGTGGGAAATTTATGTTAAATAGAAACTATTTCTTTGTAAGAGCAATTTGAATTTTAAAGATATTTCGGATATTATAAAGGATTTAAAGAAATTTCCAGGGATTTTATTGACTTTTAAAATATTTTAATAGGTTTTAAAACATTTAAGGGATTTCAAAAATGTCATGGAATCTAAAAGAATATTACATTATGAAAAAAAAACAATTTAAGTATTGTTTCAAGTGTAAAATAAAAAACTATTGTAGCTTAATTTGAAGTTTTTCAACTCCAGACGTTTGTCATCACAATTTCTTTTAACCTGCGATTTCATTCATTTTATTATTGAATCCATTTATTTGAAAGCTTTTGAATTTAAATGCCTTTCAAGAACGAGATTTCTCTTAATTAAATTATTTAAAAATTCCCAAGATACCAAATTTGATTCCTTCAGAATTCAAAACCTTTCTACTTTGTGTTAATTTATCTTAAATATTACATCATAATTTCCAATCCAATTTTTTTCATAAAATGTCAACTTTCGAATTTTAAAGTCTTTGAAATCAACTTTTAATTATTTATTATGTAAATTCTAATAATATTTGAAGGGCTAGTAGGAAGGGAAAAGAAAAAAATTGTGCGTTTTAAAGGGATTTTTTAATAAAAAAGAAAAATGGGTGGAAATTGTTAAAAAAGGTTACTTTCATTAAAAAGGAATTAGGAAAAATGAGAGGAATAAAAACCAGTACATGATCCCTGTTCCGTATGTTTTAAACTTTACTACTATATGTGCTTTCAATCCAATTAGCATCAAATATTCCGCATTGTGTTTCAACCTGTATAATTTTCCCTTGAATATCTCATTTCACGATGTTTTACTTTTGTAATAAAACCAAATAATTTTTCCAGAATGTAATCCCTGAGATGTAAAGTACTAAAGCAAATTCATACCATAAAATTCATTCTGCATTCATTTTAACGGTGGAATAATAATGCAAATATAAACTGAACCTTGTATTCAAAAGATCTATCAGCTCGTTTACTTCCAATTTGAAAAGCATGTCGATGTTGATGAATTCAGCTTCCAAATCGCTGTCATGTAAAAGCATTTGTAGGAAAATAATCCAGTACAAATAATAAAAGAGCTGAAACGTTTTTTAAATTAAGATTCATTTATTTCTGGAATCTTTCTAAAAGTCGCTTTCAAAATTCGATACTTTCTAAATCAATGATTTAAAATGTAACCTTTTTTAATTCGAAGTTTTTCAAAAGGTGCTTTAAACAAAACATATTTTGCATTCTTAAACCTAATGCTATACATCTTTTGAAAAAGAAGGTGTAACAATTGCTTTATCGAAATTTCCTATTATTACGTAATATTAAAAATATTGTACAAAAATAATCAGATCCCAAAATCAGATAATCCCAAAAGAAAACGTCTATTTTGAGATCTAAAAGCAGCTTTTGTTATGAAATAAATTAAAATCAAAAATTAAATTGAACATTTGTAAATAAATGTTAACTTAGCAGTGGATTTTATTATTATATTTTAAATGTGACGAATCGAACAATTTCAAGTAGTGCTAAGGGCAATCGGATTTTCAGCAACATGAATGCAAGACTTTTCAGAAATTTCGTTACACCACCTTTTTACACAGAAAAGTAGAAATCTCGAAAGATCTATAATTTTGTGAAACAACAGTAAAACAGTTTTGAAATAAAAAAGGTGTTAGAAAATAACAAATTTCACTTTTTTCGTAATCTATATAATATGTCTATGTTTTTAGGAATTTTGATATTTTCTAGTTTGAGTTTATTTAGAAGAATAACTCATTCTTATGGAGCTCATAAATTGGAAATAAATGACGTAGCAAAAAAAATAAAAATTCATAACATGTAACAAACCTAAAGCACTTAGGAATATTATTCAGATTATCATAAAAAATTGGCATAGGAAATATTCAATCATCTTATAGGAGCTTTTTATAATTAAGTCTACTCAGAGCAGAAACATAAGTTAGAACCCTCTCATTTTAGAAGGTTCACAGAAAGTTTTCCCATTTTTTCAGGTTTTTGAATTAATTTAGTGGAGAAAAAATATCTTTGATCACTAAAAATTATAATCAAACTTTCGTGCGCTGAAACTTTCTACTTTTTGAAAATCTATACATATTGAAAAGACTTCGTAACTGACATACTCTAATTAAAAATTTTTGCAATACAATATTACCTTAAATACACAGCCGAGTTTGGGGTCCAGCCCGCGCTAGGTAACCCTAAAAATGGCCGCTTTTTCCAGCTCTCCCAACCCCCAAAAATAATCCCTAAGTTTTAAAACCGCTTGTCTATCTCTCCACAGTCCTTAAAGTATCACTCTAAATGTCAAATCTCACTATCTAGCCCTCCTCAGCCCCAAAAATCACAACTAAATGGTCCATACCAGCCCCAAAAATCACATCTAAGTGTGAAATCCCCTTGTAAAACTCTTGCCAGCTCTAAAAATCAGCTTTAATTATTCATTCTCCATTCCTTACTCTTTCCACCCTTGAAAATCACCCTATTTCTTTATACAGTACTCCTTTGCACCAAAAACCACCCCTAAGTGTCAAATATCCCTGATCAGCTCTCCTCGGCCTTAAAAATGAACCCTGTCCAGCTCCTTTGAGCCCTGAAATTTTCCTCTAAATATAAAATCTACTTATCGAGCTCTCCCCAGCCCCAAGAAGTACTGAAAAGAGTATAATTCCCTTTTTCAGCTCTCATTACCAAAATAAATTAACCCTAAGTGTTTAATCCCTCTGCCTAGCTCTCCCCATTTCTAAAAATCACCCCTAAGTGTTAAATCTCCCAGTTCAGGTCACCCCAGCCTTAAAAATTAACCCTGACCAGCTCCTTTCAGCCCTGAAACTTACTTCTAAACATAAAATATCCGTAGCGGCCGTTCAAGAAATACGTAAAGCTGTTTTTTTTTAAATTTCGATCCCCCCCCCCTTTTCTATAGTAAGTTTATGTAACTTTAACATTAGCGTTACGCTCGAGGTTACCCCCTGCCCCTTAAGGCGTTACGTATTTTTTGAATGGCCCCTTATTCAACTCTCAACAGTCTAAGAAATCACTCCTAAGTATCAAATCTCCTTGTCCAGCTCTTATCAGCCTATAAAATCATCCCTATCGAACTCTTTTCAACACCAACATCGCCCCTTAGAATGAAATTTTCTTATCCAGCACTCTCCAGCCTCAAAATTCACCCCTAAGTGTAAAATCCCCAGACACAGCACTCTCCAGCCCCGAAGTTGACTAATAAGTGTAAAATCCCCTTGTCCATCTTTTAACAGACATATTCTGTATTATTAAAAAAAATGCCAAGCCGCGGTATTGCTCCTAGAAATTTTTCTCGCTAAACCAGGGCCTTTTTGGGTCCTGACTCAAACACGGAACTGCATAAATAACATATTTTTATAGTGTACAAACATTATAAGTTAATTTAAATATGTAAAATATCATTTTTAGGTTTAGTCAAATGCATAAAGAAAAACATTTTTCATAGCTATGCCAAATGCATTTGCATATTTGCATATGCATTTTTAAAAAATCGACTTTTTTATGGTTAAGCGAATAAGCAATTATTTAAGAGATTGTAGTTTGGAAATGGTGATTAATTGGGTTCTTTGTTATGTTGATTGAGCTGAACAAATTACCGTTTGGAATGTCGTGTATTGCAAATATCTAATTTTATTTTGTTTGTATTGCTGTCCTTCATATTTAATGTATAGGTCATGACAACAGTATCGACCCAGCCACAGATAGGTGACTTCGCATTAAACATGAGTACCATGTCATTTCAGTTGAACAGAGCAAAGTAGAGACTAAAAATATTGCTGCTAAAGAATCATATCATAAAACATCAGATTTCCAACTTTAAAAATTTATTAAAAAAATATTGTAATAAACAAACATAAGCCATTAAATGAAAGATCAAAAACTTAAAATCTACTTATGAGTCTGCTTGTAACGTTCAATAAGAAATCCAATTATTAGATATGGATACTTTGCATATTTATCTCGTTCTCGACCGAGACGCTATTCGAGATCAATATTTGGCCGTTCTGCTAGACGAAAAATATCTTCTTATTACGACTCTTGGTTCCGGTGAAACGATAGACAACAATGATAGAGCATTGATCAGAGCCAACAATAATAATATAAGAAAGCGCAGAGTTAAATTACCACAGGATAATATATACGTTTAAATTTAAATTCAATCAAGTGTCATTTTTTCGGATTTTCAGTGAGGAATCGTAAACTTTTGGGAAATAGAAAAAGGTTTTGAACTAGTTCAACTCCCCGCCGAGGCAGTCGCTTGCGAAAAACATTGCCGAGAACACACAACTGGTAATACTTCAGGCCGAGATATAGTTGCTTTACCATTTATCGACAATCGTGAACCATTGGGAGAATCTCGATTAATGGCTTCAAAACGTTTTAGCGCCCTAGAGCGAAGATTCAAATACAACACAAATTTACAAAATCAATATCCAGCAATCATTAAAGAATATTTGAAACTTGGTCACATGTCACTTACGCGAGGTGCGCAAGAATTCAAAAATTTTTTTTCTAACACAGTATGCAGTATTAAAAGAAAATAATGCAAGACGACGTTATCCAATACGACGCTGTATCACACTTTCGTCGATTTAGACATCGCAATTACGTATTAACTGGCGACATCGAAAAAATGTATTGGCAATTCGAATTTTGAAAAGAAAATTGGAAATTTCTGTGAAGACTCGTAGGATACAATTTTCAAATCTATGAACTAAATACCGTCTATTTTGTACTGATAGTTCATCTTCATTTCTGGCTATACACGCAATCAGACAGTTAGCAGACGATGAAGGTTACAAATATTTGAACGCAGCATTTATTCTTAAAGGAGATCTATATGTTATATGATCGTATTACGGGCGCCGAAATGGTAGAACAAGGAATTCGAGTTCGCGATGACATAATAAAACTTTTAAGCCCTGGTGGCTTAAGTATACGGCAATGGACGTCTAATGAAGAGCAACTCTTACCAGGGATTCCAGAGCATAACCTCAATCAACATCTTCACTTCAACAATGATCAAACATTAAAGACGTTAGGATTTTTATGGAGTTACGTGAACTATAAAATATATTACTTTACTACTTCTCCTGTGATAAATTCCAAAATCAGTAAACGGACAATAGCTTCTAAGATTGCCAAGCTTTTTAAGCCGTTCAATTTATTAGAGCCAATCGCTTTGTTTGTAAAGCTACTCATGTAAAGACTATGGGAATTCAAGTTAAATAGGCATATTCGATAACCACATCCAGTTGCATGGATTTTGGGATGAGTAGACTACTTTGTGCCAAGTCCAAAAAAACCATCTAAATTCATATTAGTAAGAACGTTCTTTGGATAGATCTGCCTATCGTATTTTTTGGTTAAATACATCTCCTCATCGCTAACAGACCTTTATAACTAGTCGAGTTTCAGAGATACAAGTGTAAACAAATCCTCATCACTGAGAGGCATTTCGATCGGGCGATACGATCGGAGTCTACTTGACCTAAAATTATAATCCATTCTGCCAAGAACATTATATTCAAAGTTAAAACAAATTGTCAGACATTGTCTTCGCATAAAAGCATAAGTTCATCGAACAGGGTTCTTAAAAGTACTATAATTATTGTTGAATGCTGAAAAAGTGATAAACCGCGCAACGCAAATAAGAATCTTCATCAAAGAAAGAAACGATCTAAGAAGTGGAAAAAGGTTCGACAATAAAATATGCAGGATCGCATCATTTGACGCATTTCTGGATCAATATGGGATCATTGTAGTAGGAGACAAATTAGAGAATTCTACTATTCCCTATTCTCAACAACATTCCATGCCTTAGCCACGCTCAAACTCAAATCATGTTATAGACTTAATGATTCAGGGCAAACACTTTGTGTAACAAGCACGCCAAAGGCCGGGCAACACTGTATGCTTTGTGTCGACGAATATTCCCCTCGATGGTCGCAATCAAGTACGAAAGATCGTACGCAAATGCATGAGGCTCTTTGGGCCGAAAATAAGAATGATTGAAGCCCACCCGTTTTATAATATTGAGGTGCATTATTGTTGCTTCATTTTTTATCAAAGATAAACAGCAGCGCAATGGGTCGCGAGTTAAGGTTTATATCGCGTTATTTATTTGTTTAGTTATCGAGGCAGAACACCCTGAGGTGGTAAGTGATATGAGTACCGAATGTTTCTTGGCTGCTTCATGTCGATTCGTAGTTAGCTATGGTAAACGTACTTTCATTTATTCAGACAATTGTTCCAATTTTATAGGCGCAAATTAATTAAATTAAAGAAGAATTAAAGGAAATACACAAGCTAATAATATAATCCGCAGCTCACAACATAAGAGTCAGTTCCCTAGTGATCAAGGAATCGAAAGGTAATTTATTCCCTCTTTGTCACTCAATTTTGGAGGCACATAAGAATACTTATTTAAGATATTTAAACATCATTTTTAATGTATTATAAATGATACATAATTTACGCTTGAAGAGTTTAATACATTTTCTATCAAAGTAGAAGCGATTTTAAACTCACTCTTGGTCACTATTTATTAGGCGAATCCCTCACGAGCTTACCAGAGTTGGAGCTTAGTTCAAGATCATTTTCTGTGTCAGCGAAATGGCTGCACATTCAGAAGATGCGCCAAGATTTTCGGAAGCGGAGGTATCAAGATTATTTAAAATCATTTAGTTTACACGCTAAATTATATTATAGGTGACATAAAGATTCAGAAAATGTGAAAAGTAGAAGTTTTATAAGCGTAGTTTAATCAACTTAACCAAAATACAGAAACTGAAAACCTTATTTAATTATATTATTTTTATCAAAACGTCCAAACCAAATTGAACCAGATAATATCTAGGAAAGTTTGATATTTATTTTACATAAAACAATGACAAATCATTCATTCCCGAGTGTGTCTCGCTTAACCCCGGCTTACGGGAAAAATTCTAAAGATATGCTTTGATAAAAAATGCAAGGAAATTAAATTATTATAATGCCTATACGTTGAAAACATTTCACAAGATGCATAAGTAGAACGAGCATTCACCGAGGATGTGAAATTATGAAAATTAAAAACTCTTAAGCAAATGAAAAAGTGTTGCAGAGAAATCTCCTTTTTTATGTGTTTGAAAACGAATGAATGATAAAAATCCTTTCGGAGGTGTTTTTTGTATATGTTCCGTTCTTTTAAAAGCGTATGCATTCAACATCCACTTGTGCATTTAGAAACATCTTATCTCTTCATTCGCGTTTCACTTGGTGGATGGCGTCGCTTATTCAGTCCCTCGTTAATTACACTTAGCCAGTTTCTGCACTTTGGGTTTCGCCTCAGCTCGCGGCTTGAAACATTCATGCATGTCTTATTACTGTTGCAAGAGTGGGTCTGTCATAATAACAATGGGTCCATTCTCCAGAAGGAGAAATATGAATTCTGGAGACGGAAGGTAAAGGAAGAGAAATACGATAAATGGAGGGAGAGCCTGTCTCTTGACACTTTTGGAAAGTGTAATTAGTCTGAGTGAACGAAACTTAACCTTCTCCTATAGGAACTCGTAACTCTTTAAATTTGTTTATGAAACAAACTTTTCTAATTTAGCCCAATTTCATATTTCTCTTTCATCCACAAATATCAATCTTCTCAAATTACTTACTGAGTTCTTTTCTAAAGACTCCGTCGATTAAAAAACTTTGGGATTATGGGCTAAGTTTAATTTAATTTTCCTAGTTTTAGAATGTAATATATTATTACAAATTTGTATCTCTTTATTGGAAGAATAACTGTTTCTATCAATATGTTTTTGTACCTTTCGTCGTTTTCTACCAGTTTTTTATTTTTATTTTTAATGTCATTTTTCTGATTACAACCAAACCTACGTGCCCTAGCAAAAAGTGATTCATAACAAATTTGTAGCTCATTTCGGGTAAACAATTTTGGTTAAATCACGTTTTTTCACAAATTTCTAATTTTTTTTATTTTCAATGTTATTTTTCTCGAACAAAACAAAAGTACGCGTCCTATCATGAAGTGATTATTAAGGAATTTTTAGATCTTTTTCGGTTTCACAACTTTTGTTGCTTTAACTTTTTTCGTATACTACATAGTTTGACCACAAAATAGAATTTTTAATAATAGAACTTTTAAAAAGCAATGTTTTTCTTCTCTTGGCTTTTTTTCATAACGTGCGTTGCTTGGCTTGAAATTTTGATTTTCGATTAATTAACAAAATTTTGATAATGTTATAACTTTGAGAATTTTATTTTTATCGAATATAGTGATCAGGGAACATTGTTTGGCGTTCTAAGCACTATAAATAGCCGTACTCAAACTTTTCGAATTTTTATCCAAAATGGATGGTTAACGAACTCGTTCGTTCTTTTCGGACCTTCAAAAGTGTGCCAAAGATTGATTTCATCCGTTCATTCATTTAAAAGTTATCGTGTTTAGGATGGACGGATGGACGGACAGACGGCCAGCCGGATAGACAGATAGACGCCATCGTAAAAACTTGATTTTCGGATTCAGGGGGTCTCGAAACGTGGAAATCCGTTGAACAACTGTGGTGTTATATTCCGGACAATTCTAATACTTTTTTATCATAAATTATGAGAATGTAAAAAGAACATTAATTTGATTATGCCTAATTATACTTAAATTAAAAAATTACCGTGTTGCAAACTGTTAAAACTTTCATTCTTTCTGAAAAAATTTTAACATTTTTTGCCTTAAAAATTTTAAAATAATTTTTCTTAAATATTGATTTATTTTATGTAAGTTTAAGTTTGAGTACTTCAAGTACGTTTAAGTATTTATGTGTTAAGTGCGTTTTTTAGTACTTAAGTACGTTTAAAAATCATGTCAAACAAATCGAGTTTCAATAACCTTTTTTCCTAAGCTCGAAAGTATAGAATGAATGCTATTTATGATATCGGCCTCAGCGTGGCGTTGTAGCTATGGAGATCATAGGCGTTCGACTAATAAGCGTGCGGTGCGTGCGTTCGATTCTCGGTGCTTGCGGATATTTTAATAAACTGCGTTTCTCTTTAATTGTAAGTAAAATAGGTCCTCTCTAACCAAATTCAACAATTATTTTAGTTTTAGAATAAATTGCGGAGCATTGTTAAGAATTTAATTTCAATTAAAATACGAGAAAATGGTAGAGTGTTTGTCAGAGGCTGCAGAAAGGTGTAAAATCTTTAGATTTCACTTCGACAAAGCAAATGTATTTTATATTTTGCAATCATTAACTGCAACCATAGCATCACAATTAAGAATTTAAAACATGGTCAATTTTTTAATAATTTAATAATATTTAATTTGAGTTAACAAAATAAGAAAGAATGGTATATGGTTTTGAATTTATAGCATATGCATTTGACCGAGCACGAAACACCCGTTTGATGCTTCAAACCAATATTTCATTCACTCAGAAGTATTTTTTCTCAGTGTGTGAGGGACTATTTAGATTCTATAAGGAACCTAATAATAGGACCTCATTAGGTTGACTACTGATAACCTTGCTAGCTGAGCGTAATGTTTTCGATTGCGCCCTCGATAGATTGCCACTTTAGGGCCCCGATAGAAAATAGGAAATGTAGACAGGACCGCTTAAGAACGAAGTTATTGCAGTAAACTTTAAACCACAACTAAACTGAAATAGGTAGTTTTCCAAATAATTAAAATTAAACTCAAGATTAAACTACTAACAAGTAAATTATTGAAATAAAGATTTCTTAATGGAATAAAAATCCTTTTGGATATTAAACATTCTTGAAAGATTTCTGGATAGCTAGTAAATTTTATATTTGGATAAAGATTTTACGCGATAAATAATAATAAATAATATTAAAATTGACACAATTACAATTTTTAGACAAAATTATCATGGAAAATGTTAAAATGTATTAAAGTAGTGAATTAAAGTTTCATATGACGTCATTTTTCGCTGAAAACACATAAAAAATTTATTAATTATATCAAGTATGTATGTTTTTGGTTTTATAATAAATACTTTTATTTATTTAAAAATTTCTAAAAAGCGTCAATCAACTGTCCAAAAACATGTTCTGCAGCAACGCAAATGTTTCAAAAGTTCTATCAGTTGATAACATTTGATGACTGTTTTAATAAACTTGATGAAAAAAGCATTATTTTGATTGAAATTTTGTTTTCTTAACGTAATCAACTGCTAATAACAATTTCTTTAAACTTTTGTAAACAATTCTATAATGATCCACTATAGTTATTGTTTTTAATAATTTAATTAAAGTAGAAATACATAGTATATAATATCAATTGTTCATCAATTGTTATCAACTATTAGCATGTCATTATTGTTAAGTAAATTTCAATGTATTCCAGATAAAAACCGCAATTGTTAGTTTACGAATACGTTAGACCAACAAAATTTGTTTTTAACTACTTTTTTTATAACTGCAGAAAAATAGAAAAAATAAGCCAAATATGAAAAATAGCCAAATAATGCACTTGTTCATCATGTTTTTTAAAAGAATTGTCAAGTGTTATAAATTTAGAGCAAAACATCATTGCTAAATAATTGATTGGTAATTCTGTGAAAATAAAATTTTTAAATAAATACATAACATACTAGAAATAAGTTTAAGCTAATGTTGCTGATGATAAGAATTAATTTTCGTCATCAAATGCCTTTAAAAATTTACAAGTGAGTGATATGCAGGTGGTTGAGTCGAAAGAACCAAGTTTGTACACAAAAATAGCCAAATAGTGCCTTTGTTAACTAATATTATTTAAAAAATTATAAATTAAATTGGATGGTCAAAAATGATACTAACATTTCATTTGCAAATAACATATGATCGATTCCGTAGAAAGAAGTTGTGTATTCTATCATAAATACCTGAGATGAATCATTGTTTAAGAAATTTATTTATAATATAACAAATTATTATCCCGACAGAACCATTTTCGTTTATTTTATTATTTATAGCAAATTTAATACATTTTTTAACATTTGTAATGCATTTGGAAACACTGTTTTATATTTGCTTTATAGTTCGAGATATTTTTTATTTATCTATGTATTTGTAAGAAAACAATACACTTAAAAAGTCAAATTAAAAAAAATGTATAAAATCAAGAAATAATTAAAATTGGGTTAAAAAATCAGCCTTGTCAGTTTAATAAAAAATTGTATTGGAATATATTTTGTTTAAATGTTTAAATCCGATGAATATTGTCTTCTGAAAATCAAGTTGCCTACAGTTGTTCTTTTTTTACCACTGTGTGGCGATAAAGAATGTCGGTTCTTCCACTTGACGATATGGAATTTTTTGAATAACTTTTTCATAAAAATTATAATATAGATGTAACATAATAGATTAAATGCTTGCATTAAACACAAGTACTAACTTGCTTCAGATATGACTTATTACAAAAAGCGGAAATTTTCCCGAATTATCATGAGTTGTTACGCGATTATTAAATGTGAAATGTACAGAACAATACGCAAATTAATTCAATTTTTTAAGGTAAATATCCGAATAATCGTGACATTAGTCTCACTAATCATGAAGCCGAAATTCTTGCTTTTTATTTAATTTGAATGAATGTAATTACAATTTGCCTTGATGAAATGTTAAAAAAAGCGTGTTTTATCATTAAATTCTTTCTTTAGATTTCGTATAATTTCCAATTATCGAAGACTCTTTTTAATGTTTTAAATGATGTAAAAGTCATTAAAAACAAATTTTATATTCTTCTAAGCTACTTATTTAGCAATTGTGTAGAATATTTATGATTACATTCAAGTTAAATTTCTGTAAATCGCAAAATAAAATCATTTCACTCAAAGAATCTTTATCATATAAAAATTAGAAAATGTTCGGAAAACTCGCGCACTTTTTATAACCTTAACAATCTTCTTGCTGTAGCCGAGAATATTTATATTATTACTCTTTCTAAACTATTATCAAATAAATGAAATTTTTGTAATAAAATAATGTTATATAATTTTCAGCCTGAAAGACTTTAACTAATTTATATGATATATTACGTGAACCTGCTTCGCATTTCTAACAAATTTTTCATTCAAAGCGCTCAGTTATATCCATGCAAGTAATCCCCTTGCGCAGGAGAATTAAAAATTGACGGCTCTTTAAGCGAATAATCCCAATCATAAAATATTGCACTCTGGCAGAAGTAAAGTGAATTTTTAAAAATCGAGCTTTTATACCTCTCTCGAGAAATTCAATTCCAGAATATTTACAATAATTTCGAAATGAATCAGATTCAAAGCTGGAACGTAATATTTTAAACGTTTAAAAATAAATTCAATAAAATTGTAACAGGATTTGGAATACAAATGTTTATTTTCAAATCAGTAAACGGTGTTCTTATTTTTAAATTAAGCGACTTTAATTATTACTCTCAAACTAGTATGAGTTAAATGAAAAAAAGAGATGAGGAAATTACGTGTCTTTCAGTGACTTAATTGAGTCCTCAACGAGCTCTGAATTACCCTCTGCCATTTCGATTATCCCCATCGTTTTGCCCAATCCCGGTTTAAACACGAAGTGCTGTTCAACCCACTTTAACGTCATCTAGATTAGCTTCAGTACGGGCTCACTTTGTCTCCAGCCTACTTGGCTCGCATCCCATTTTGCTGTCTTATCATTTGTCCTCAATCCCCTCTTCAATTTGGCCTTGTTTAATTTTATTTTCAGTTTTTCAATATGTTATGCTACAGTATACGAGATATGTCATCAAAATCATCCAAACGATTGTCGTTTTTCGAATTGCAACGCTCATTCTTTTTATTTTAAGACAAAGTTGGTCATTTTCATTAACTTAATTCTTCTCGTTGTTGCTATTCCTAAAATATTGGACACAGATTGAATCACTTTCGTGAAGTTTAGTCATTTTTGCGGAGAAATTTACTGCTGTGGTTTTCATCCCATAGCGGCTAATATTATTGCCAAAATACATCATGTAATCCTGGAACAACCAGGTGGGTCTTTTTGACCCATGCATGTTTTTTTACCTTCGCGAAACATAAACCACAAATACACTCAAATATTCGCCAAGTACCACATGCTACTATCTTTATACAGCTTTAAGAGGTACTCTATGACTGTCTTATCCTTATTTGGTTTGAGAATCATTGAATAAGTAATTAGTTTGAATTTTGGAAACTCCAGTAACTTGATACTTTTTCTCTGATGCGCTTAATCCAAGTTTCGAATCAAAACGTTTAGTGAACGAATTGAGCACTTTCTTTAAATATGAAGCAATTTCGCGCCAAAAACTCGAAGAAACATTTCTAACAAATGTTTAGCTTCAGTGATTTTGTATAAATTGATGGATAACTCTGGTGCATGCATGAAGCCTTCTCAGCATATGACCACAGAGGAATGCCTGTCAATTATGTTGTCAATTTCTTCAGTTTATGCCTAGTAGACTGGACAAATATGGGATTAAACACTGGCTTCTGGATGACTTCAAGTACCGCTGCACCTTAAACGGGTTTTCTTACATTGTAAAAGATCAAAATCGCTTTCTTGTGGAAAATATAACACTGACAATTTTTCACATCATGAAAACATAAATCCACATCAGTAAGATTTATCACACATTGTTGAAACGATGAGAACAACGACGATCCGATATGGGTCATTTTGACCCACATAGTAGTGCAGGTGATACGGTAAACCTCGGACTTTCTAGTATTGAAGATATTATAAGGTTCGTTGCAGCAGCCCCCTACCCTCCGCCGCCACATATTTTTTAAGTGGAACTTGTTTTGGGACGAGAGTGAATTGAAAAAAACCGACTGAACGTACGAATGTATTCTCTGTCTCTCTCTTACGGAAGTCTCTGTCTCTCTCTTACTTGCTGCTTATATTTTCTCTCTGTAATCGCGTATCTCTTTTGTGCGTCGATTCGCAATCGCTCTAAAGACTCTTCTTCGATATCCCCACTATTTTCCCGCTAAACAAAGCATGTATATTCTCTCTTTCTGTATCCTTCTCTCTGATTAAACTCTCCCTTACTATGAGATATCTTCAGCACACCACCCATATGCAAGCCTCTTTGCTCTCATGCGCGTCCTCAATGCATTAGTGCATTCTATATGACACCAAGCCCACGTAAAGTTTCACTTCAGCCATGCGGTTCCACTGCCACACACATTTTTTACATTGACACGCTAGCCACCCCCGTGCCCCTCTTGTCTATCGCAAACATCACTTCTAAATACTTAATCTTGAAGCACTTCAAATTCTTTCCATCACATGAACAATAGCAAGTATATTACATAACTATGATAAATAAGTTTTCGGATGGTCCGATTTTCAAATAAAATAAAAAAATTATAAATTTTCTGCACTAACTTTTTTATTTTCGAATGCACTCAATCGCATCACAAATTCTAAATGTTGTGTGAATTAATACAGGAAGATACAAGTTCGCAAATACACAGAAAAACGCCTGTGTTCAATTTATTGCAGCTCAAATTTTACTGATCTCACGATGAGAATTTTGATTCTCATATTTATTCCTATGAACGTAGTTGCACACCTGGGCATCAGGTGAAAATTATGATTTTGAGACTGAATTTTGGCTCATTTAGAGAGTTGTAGAGTGCTGAACCACTCTGTCATCCACTCAAATACCTGTAAAAGCAATTATTCGCTTTGCGATATCAGACTAAATATTTGTTAATAAGCAAACTAATTAAAATAATATTCACCCAACTTTCAACTTTCTTTCATTTAACAGTGCGTATTAGTCACTTAAAATAAAATTTGAACTTCCTAATGTAACTTCCAAATCTTAGATTAGTTATGGCCGTCCACATTTAAACTAAAGCCAGGATGTACAGAAAAAATAATGACCGTCTACATATACAATTAGGTATTTTCACTTCAACCGCCAGCTAACTTCACTTCGTTGAAGGCAGAAAATCTAGAGGAAATTTCTTCGAACGCCCAAGCATCAATTTCGATGCAGACGGTCACGACTTAGTTTTTACATCCCGGCTTTGATTTGGAAATTATTCTACGCCAAGCATAATTTTTATTGCAAGAGACTAATATTCACTGGTAAATGGGGGGAAATTAAAAGTTAGGTAATTATTATTATAACTTACCTGCTTATCAACATCCATTTCATCCAAATAACGCCCGACAAAATCATCTTGACAGGTGACTGACAGTTTAAAGACAACACTTCACGTTGTGCTTGATGAGAAAAAACAGTCAAAAAATGATGAACTTCCCTTTGATTCTCATCATTAATCTGTGTGGCTAATATTTGTAGCAACTCAATAGTCTATTCCTAATCTGCCCTGCTGCATTAACAAAAAATATTTATCTGAATAAAAAGTAAAAAAGATGTTAAGTTTTAAGCACCTGAGGCAAGTGAGAACCCGCGATAACTCAAATTTCCATATTTTGGTACCTTCATGCTATTCTCTTCAATCTGGGGTTAGCAGTGTAAACTCTCGCAGCATAAAACGAGATTGGAGATTTTAGACTGATAAACCTTCATTGGAGAGTATAGCATGGACATTAAAGACATTAAATCGCGAATAAACAATTCAATTCGAATAAATATTTGCTCTGTTGAATCAACAATTTCCTAAATACTAAAATACGAATGAATTATAAAGTAACATCGTCATATATCTATTGTCCTCTCTGGATTTTTAACATTATTGAAATGTAATTATCCACCTTTATAATAAGGTTAGCATAAATCTTTGAAAATTGTTTAAAAGATTATGTTTACACGGTCGAGACGAAAAATTAGAAAGAAAGCACATCAACTGTAAGACTAGTTTTAATCTGAGGGTGTTCATTAGATCAAGCGAACTGCAGACTAATGATATTGAAAGTTTTTCTCTAATTGTTACAAAAACGTAACATTTGGCGTAAAGGTTACTTTTGGTATTTATTTCGAGTACTAAAGATTAAAAATTTTAGATTTAATGCTTTCACGATGATTCATTATGATATAAGAGATATGTCGGGGTTCAATCGTGTACAAAACTACGAGTTTGGCCGACGTTTCGTGAACATTGCAGTTCACTTCTTCAGGGCTGATCTGCAACTGAGGTATCAGGTTTTATTGTTCTTATGTATACTCTCTGCGATGCCTGTGATTGGCCAGAGTTCCCCAACATGGAGACAGGACGCACCTGATTGGCCAATCAAGTCTTATTATACCGTTGTCCCTATTGATGTTATTAGGGTGCTTTAAGATTTTGATTGATTGTCTATGATTTTTTGGAAAAATATTGTGTGTTTTTGCGATGACGGTTGTTTTCTCAAATAAAATGTTATATTCTTTTTTTATATAATGTTCAGCTAGTACTGATTGCTTGAAATGTTTTAGCCTGACTTTACGCTCCTGTTCCTTTATACGTTGGTTCACCGCTTTCCCGTTTTCTCCAATATAGATTTTGCCACAAGAACAAGGAATTTTATATACTCCTGGATCAATGAGAGGTGCCTTTGTGTCTTTAGGGTTGCTTAGAAGTTGTCCTATTTTCGCAGGTGATTTAAATATTTTTTTTTAGAATCAAAGGTTTTGATGTTGTGTTTCTTGAGAATTCTTCCTATTGGTTTTGTGAATCCTTGCATGTAGGGTAGGACGGTGGTCGTTTTTCTCTCTCTTTCTTTATTAGGTTGTTTTGAATTGTTTTCTCGGGTGTACTTTCTTATTGCATTATCAATTTGTTTAATTGTATAATCGTTAAGTATTAGGATTTCTTTATCGTTTTGTAATTCCTTTTGTAAATTAACTTTATCTGTTTTGGAGACAACTCTGCATACAAGGGAGTAGATGACCGATTGTTTTTGAGATGGGTGATGGTGAGAGGAGGCATATCGGTATCTGTTCGCATGCGTGCGTTTTCTGTAAATTTCATGTCCTAATGTATTATTCGATTTTTTTGCAAACTAGTACGTCCGTGAAAGGCAAATTTCCGGTTTGTTTAATTTCCATGGTGAATTGAATATTAGGATGTAATTGATTGATGGAATCGAAAAACCTATTTAGTTCATTTAGTCCATATCGCCAGATGACAAAAGTGTCGTGCACGTAACTCAACCAAAATTCCGGTTTAAGCTTGGATTGATTAAAGGTTTTGGTTTCTAGATGTTTCATAAAGATGTTGGCTATAACAGGTGAGATTTAAGATCACATTGCTGCTCCTGAGGTTTGTTTATAGAATTGGTTGTTGAAAGAGAAGTAAGTATTATTGAGACAGTGCTCTATCAAAGGTATAAGCTCGGAGGGGATGTTTGCAAAAGATTTCATAATATCAATTGTATCAGATATTGGTACTTTCGTAAAGAGAAATATTACGTCGAAACTCACTATGATGTTTCCTGTAAAAGGATTCAGTTTATTGGCGACGAAGCGTGCTAGTTTGTAAGTAGGTGAGTTGATTGCGCTGACGATCGGCCTGATTGGAATGTTGTTTTTATGGATTTTTGGGAAGTCCGTATAGTCTTGCACAGATTGGATGAGTAGGTATTAATTTAGATATTGTTTCTCTGTCAAGTTTAGTGTTTTTAAAAGGTTTTTTGTTTTACTGACTATTTTTTAGTGGGGTTCTTTTTAAGTTTTTTGTATGTATCGTCAATTAGAAGGTCCATAATTTTGTGGTTATAGTTTTCTTTATTCATTATTACTGTTTTGTTGCCTTTATCAGCGGGCAATATCATAATTTCTTTATTCCCATTGAGTTCTTTGATTGCGATTTTTTCTTGTTTTGTTAAGTTTGAGGAGGGCATTTAGGCTTGCCATAAAATGTTCTTTTTTCGGGATTTTGAAGGATGCTACTAGAAAATTGTGTCCTTTAGATAAGACTGAAATCATTTCATTGCTAAGAGGATGGTCAGAGATCTTTTTACTGTGTTACTTAGTGGTGTTTGCCTTACTGGAATTAATTTGTCAAATTTTATTTTTTGGTTTTGTGTTTGAAGATCTTTAATCCGTTGGGATTGGTCAAATGATATTCTGTCCAATGTAGAGCAAATGTCAAATCTAAAATTATCTGATAGGAAAAGATGAAGTTTTAATAGTTTTTTCGAGGTAGAGTGTAAGACAAATTTAGTGAGTAATAATGAGTACAGAAAACTGTAACAACAAAATCATGGACCTTCTAACTGACGATACATACAAAAAACTTAAAACGGACCCCACAAAAAAATATTCAGTAAAACAAAACCCCTTTCAAAAAAAAATACTTGATAAAAAAGCAATATCTAATTCTACTTACAAGCTAGCACGCTTCCTCGCCAATAAACTGAATCCTTTCTTAAAAACGTCATAGTGAGTTTTAACGTAACATCTCTCTTCAAGAAAGTACCAATCTCTGATGCAATTGATATTATTAAATCTTTTGCAAACTTCCCCTCCGAGCTCATACCTTTGATAAAGCACTGTCTCAAAAATATTTACTTCTCTTTCAACAACCAATTCCATAAACAAACCTCAGGAGCAGCAATGGGATCTCCAATCTCACCTGCAATAGCCAGCATCTTTATGGAACATCTAGGAACCAAAAACTTCAATTAATTTAAGCTTAAACCGGAATTTTGGTTCCATTACGTGGACGACACTTTTGTCATCTGGCGATATGGACTAAATGAACTAAAAAAAGTTTTTCGATTTCATCAATCAATTACATCCTAATATCCAATTTACCATGGATATTGAACAAAACGGAAAATTGCCTTTCATGGACGTACTAACTTACAAAAAATCGGATAATACATTAGGACATGAAATTTACAGAAAACCTACGCATACAAACAGATACCTACATGCCTCCTCTCACCATCACTCATCTCAAAAACAATCGGTCATCAAACCCCCTGCATACAGAGCTGTCTCCATAACAGATTAAGGTAATTTACAAAAGGAATTACAAAACCTTAAACAAATCCTAGTACAGAACGATTATACAATTGAACAAATTGATAAGGCAATAAGAAAGTACACCCAGGAAAATAATTCATGACAATGTAATAAAGAAAGAAAGAAAGATAAACGACCACCGTCCTACGCTACATCCAACGTGTCACAGAACCAATAGGAAGAATTCTCAACAAACGCGCTGACCAATCACAGGCATCATAAAGAGACTACATAAGAACAACATAACCTGATACCTCAGTTTCAGGTCAGCCCTGAAGAAGTAAACTGCAATGTGCAAATTAGTAGTTTTGTATACGATTGAAACCCGAAGTATCTCTTTTACCATTAAAAATTTTGTTTTCAGATTGTAGCAACTTTTTTATGTATGTATTTTTTCAACTAAATAAAATATTAAATTTTTCCTTTTATATTCTAGTGGGGAATTTATCGCTCTCTCGAAGTAAAACAAATTTTTTTTTTAATTATTCGTTTTTGATAGAAATTTAATCTTTTCTGGTTAAAAATGCATTGTTTGGTAAAAATTAATCTGTTTTGATTAGGGATTCAGCTATTTTATTAAACATTTACCTTTTTGAAGAAATTTAAATGTTTTTAATTTAAAGTAAAATAACTTTTATGTAAGAAAACAACTATTACGTGTTTTTTCACAATCTATATCAATGGTTGAAAGTGTACCTATTCAGTTAAATTTTTTTTTTAATGACGAATATTTTGATTTGAGATATCAACTATTTAGTTTTTTGTTAATGATGTAGAATGCCCAGTAATCGTGATCTTAGTCTCAGTAATCGCGATGCCAATTTTTGTACTTTTTAATATATTATAATGAATATTAATTGCATTTGCTACTATAAAATGATAAGCATAAATAAGTTTTATCCAAATATATAATTTTTAACATATTTCTCAACAATATATTGAGATAATAACAAAGTTTTAACATTTTTGGGATCTTCACGAGTGGGAAATTTACCTTAATTTATTTTTATGGTTGAAAATTGAATTATTTGGCTAAAAACTCAACTACTTTGTTAAAAATCCGTTTCATTTTGCTGCAAATCCATAATTTTAGGTAAAAATTCATCTCTTTGGTTGAAAATGTACCTAATTTGTTGAAAGTTCGCTTTTTTAGGTTTGTAATTCAACTATTTTTGTAGAAACCTCCACTTTTTATTTAAAAACTTACTTTTTTGATAAAAATTCCAATTTTCGGTTTCAGAATACAAATGGTTTGTAAAAATTTTCTCTTTTTGGCTTAAAAATTCAAAAATTAGCTTGATAAATAAACTATTTTGTTCAATAGTCGTCTTTTTCGAATGAATCGTATTTATGAAAAAAATCTATTTTAATTTTTATTAAAAACTGAAACATTTTTTGTTTGAAATATAAACCATTACATTTTTAGTCAAGAATTTATCTTTTTGGTCTAAATTCAACCACCTGGTTAACGGTTGAACTGCTTTGTTAAAAATTTGCTTTTTATCTGTTTTTTGTTTGTTTTTTTTTTAAGTTCATCTCACTTGAAATATTAAAAACTCAAAGTGTTTAAATTAGAACTTAATATTAGTATCTAAATAATTTTTTTTTTAAAATGTCTTCCCTTATTTTCGTTTAAAATCTCCTCACTTTCCTTGCACATTTATTGATCGTTCGGTTTCCGTTTCTCTTTTGAATTGTTTATGCCATTTCTTCGCTGTCGGCGATGTCTTTCAAATCTACGTCATTAGCAAATAAATCGATTAGGGTACATTTGAAATTGTTATCATGAAAAAGAATCTCTTTTAAAGTGTTTAATTTTTTTACGTCGTCAGTTTGTATTTTAGTTTCATAACAAAATGAATCAACTTGTAAAAAAAGGAAAAAATGGAAAAAATTGGGAAAAATTCTCGATTATATGTGTTTTATGGATTTTTAAAATTTAAGTGATCAAAAAGGGAAAAGAGGGGTTTAGGCAAGAAAAAAGGATGGATCCCTGTAAAAAAGTGATCCCTGTAATATTTATGACATCCTGATTCAACTCAACGGTACCGATATAAAATATCTCTAGATTAAAATCCAAAGAAGCAGAAAATAACACATACTATTGCAAGCTACTCGTCAACCATCTTTAAAAGATCCGGTTCTCTCAATTTGTTTCTTCATTCGTTAAACTAAAAGCAAATTATTACACGCAAAAAAGTACCCGTCCGCTTTTACCATCTGTATTTTGTCCTGATGTTTCAACTCGAAAATTTGCCCTCGGCCTCGGAAGATTTATTTCCCTGCTCGCTCGACACTGAAAATGTAGTATTTTTATTTTATTTTTTTAATCTCTACCCCTCTGTTCGAATTTTCGACACATCGACTGCACATGCAGTTTCGATCCCCCGTTGACGTCTGGCCGAGGTGTGCATTTGAATATCACATTTTTCACCGATCCAGTCGGGTTCGCTATTTCCGGTACGTTTTGGCGCGTTTACAATCCGATATGTTGATACACCATCGACCAGAGGGAATATAGGCAAGAGGAGAGGAGAGGGGAGCATAGAGAGCAGCCCCGGCGATATTAAAGATGTAGAAAGTTCTCTGTGCCGTGAAAAATTTATCGCATCCGAGGGCGGAGTTTTCGGGACGAGCTGGCTGTTGAACAGGGGACAGGTTGGACATAGTCTGGTATTGTGTACTATATACTACATGTATATAGTATAGCATTCAGTACTATACAGTGTAGTACATTATATATCTTGTAGAGTATAGTAGAGTGTAGTACAGTATATAGTAGATTGTGCCAGACTCTACTAATGTACCAGTGGTGCCCAACTCTGGATAATTTAAGAGTCTTCCAACTCCATGTCCGGATACAACATTGATTACGACCCGTTACGTACGTTACAGAGGATCCGGATGGAAATCCCATTCCTGAAAAATTAATGTACTTAAAAACTTCGCTTCAAGGGGGAACGTAGTATTTGGATTATTTGTGAAATTACTTTATGGCTTATCTCTCAGTAGAAAAAAAATATATAGATTATTCTCTACAGGCAGGGAACTTTTTTGTCAAAGGGAAAAAGTATTAAAACTATTGATAGTATTGTAAAAAATCTGTCAGCTTCGCGGTCACATTCTCACCACGTGATTCGCGCGCGACACGCAAGTTTGAGAGCACATTCAAATTAAAGGGCAATAAATGCACAACTGTAAGTTGGTGATTGTGAATTCTCTTTTGTTAAAGCTCCTTCGGCTTTAACGAGGACATTCTCATCATGTATTTCGTGCTTCGCACTAAATTTTGTCTGCAATGTCAAATTTTCTATATTATGTGCAACACTATAACATCAAATGTATAGTATATTTATTTCTGCCCCTCGGGCTGGTACTGCTTATTCAGATAATGCAAAATAATTAACAAATTTTATTGGTCAAGATTACTTTAATATTTGCTTCTTATTTTGCACTGCTTTTATTTTCAGCTACCATGAACAATACATCAATTTATTAAACAGAACTGGTTCCTAATTTTTTTCGGAACCCTCTTAGTACCCTCTACAACATATATTTTTAACCATGATGATCGGTTATCATTTGACTATTATCAGCAGCTTTTTGGGTTTTATGTTGGTATCAGATTAAAGAAAAAACATCTCACTACTTCTTTGGCAAGTTTCAAGGGAAACAATTAGGAACATTCATCGCAAACTAAGAAAAAGTCTATGTCAACGTTGTGTTTTTTAATTAGAATCAATTGACGTAACTGGTAATAACTTTCATATATCAGAATAAAAAAAAATGAACGAATGCTGAGAATAATAATTCGAGAATGATGTAATAATGTGTCAAACGATTTTAAGATCCCATCTGTTCCACTTTGTCGATTGTAATTTAGAAGATAGTTGGATTTTTGTGAACAAAGGTCTTGAGTATCAATTTTGGGGTTTTCTTGAAAAAACATACTTCAATCTATCATCTATCTGGTAAATCATCCTCGTGTACCGAAAGTGACCAGAAGTGGGAAATTTTTATGTTTGAACAAAAACATTAACAAGTGCGTTTTAGGAATTACAACTTCAAAATTGTCTGTCCTTATTATTATTTCGTAGTATTGCATTTTTCGCAATGAACAAGTTACTTATTCCTTAATAATACTTATTAAATTTATAAAATTCAATATACCATTTTTAGTCAATTATTTCAAAAGTCACTGGACTATTTCCTTATTTAAAGCGCATCTCATTTCCACTTTTGAGATCAATCTGAATACAATTTTCCAATTGTCTGAACACAACATCAGTAAAGCCCTCTTTGTGATAACCTTCATTCAAAATGTTGTCTGTACATGAGAAAGCAGGCGTGTAAACCCTTACATCCGCTTTTCTCTAGAATCCGTCACTTCAATGAATTAAGCGAATTGTGCATGAGTGAAAGGTATCTTGTCATCTTCCTTTTGAAGAGAGTGGTATAAACCACTTGGAACTACTTGGATCCTTGTATTGAAATCCGGCTTCCGTACTATCTTATCTTGCTTCCTCTTCAAGACCGGACCAGACAAGAGGCTCGATTCATTGCGAACATATCCAACTTTCCTGTTTCAGCACAGTCCTTGTAATCCCATGAAATCATCAGTCTTTGAACGCGATTCGCTTGAGCATAGACCCTTGAAATAGAGGTTGATATGAAAATGATTATTTTGCTTCGTAAATGATCAAGCATGCTTTTAAAGAGAGATTCAGTTTACAAAAAGAAATTCTTGGACAAGCAAATATGCAGATCATTTAATTCAAAATGAAACCAAAAGATCTGTCCCAGCAGGGGTATGCAAGCTATCTCAAGTAAGGGCTTCGGAGAAATACATTTCAGTTTTTAAAAATTATCATTTTCTGATTATTATTTAAGTCATCCTTAAAGAAAATCAGACTAAAAGAAAAGCTGCTAGAATGGAGGTCTAGAAATAAAATTTTTTAAATTGCTTTTATTTTGTCACGGATCTCAAAAAAAATATAACATAGCCAATTTTATTACTTTTCTCTCATCTGTATGTATGTCTGTATGTATCTCTATCTAAATCCTGTAGGCAGGATAAATTTTGAAAAACTGATACGATTGAATTTAGTTTTTGCTCAAGTTTTTAAGGCATAAAAAGAAAGTTCATGTCATAAATCTAAACAAATATGGTGGAAATTATTTTTTGATAAATCACATGATTTTCCTTTTGATATTGACAACATTTTTGCAAATAAAAAGTTCATTTTTCGGTAAAACTATGCAACACAACAAAATGAAGAGAACAAATTGTTAATCGAAAAAAGTTCTAGAAAATTATTCTTAATTAGTTTTTATAAAATGTCCAGTTTTTTTTTAAATCGTGAAAAATAACATTGAACATAAAAAATATATTTTTGGAAAACCAACACAAGATACAAATAAAATTCAACAAATGTCGTCCACTCGCGAGAGAAATGAAAAAATAAATAAACAAATAAAACTTTTTGAAAAAACATCGTTTCATTATTCAAATTTTGTCTAAATTTATGACTGTTGAGCAAATTAACTCCTTCGAGGACTGAAAAGACGCAATAATTTTTGTGAAATGTTTTTGTCTGATGCAATTTCATTATACTGGTATGAATTCTTAAAAAAACTTTCTTTTCCAGCATTGAGATATATGGTTTTACAGCCGGCATTAATACGGCTTTCGCGCATATAATCTCTCTTAATTTCTCAACAATTTGTTCATTTCGTTGAAATAATATCTTAAAAACGATAAAAGATAAATTCAGTCAATATAAAGACATGCAGGTGTTGCAATAATAAGTTAAATAATGCTTATATTAGTTAAAGCATTGCTTGGTATGTAATATACATGCATCAAAACTTAACCTTGGGGCGTATACATCGTCAAGGTCTGTGAAATTCTGTGTAATTTATTTCCGATAATAATTCCTTCCATTGCAATACATTATAACAAATTTCTACAAACAAATATAATAAATATAACTGATATAACTAATATTTCATAAATATTTACTACTTGCTTTTAATTCATTTAGTGCCTTAATTTAAGCCCATATTCTTATTATGACTCTTCAAAAAACAGTTCAATTTACAAATTTAATTTAGATTGCAAAGAATAAAAATTTATTTAAAATATTTCATGTAAAGAAAGCATAAAAACATAAGCTTAAATTTTTTCAGTTTGACGATTATTCCAGTTTCATATTGTCAGGAATTTAAATAAGCGATTAGATAATTTTATTTTTGTAGTAAATCTGAATTAGTGTATGGCTTAGCAGTTCCATGACATTATATAAAGAACCTTAGTTGAAATAACAAAAAATGATTTTATGTAAATTTTCATAAATGTGCCAGTTAAGCATTTTTTCTTTGTCGCAATAGACACAATCTTAACATTGTAAAAGCTGTATATAAATCTCTCAATCTATTCTTACAACACGTTCTCCACATGTGTACATTGAACAGCTTGTTCTATATTAACGAGTGAGTTTCTGAAAAGTCATCAGTTACCCTCTATAAACTTTTCAAAGAATCAGTTTTCTCTATGCCGAAAAATAAAATGAGGTTCTATTTTTGCGATTTTTTTGTGATCTTCATGCTTTTCTTAAATTATGTTGGTAAGTGTAAACACAATAATTCTCCTTCTAATACTTAGCAAATTTCGATTCTCCGTCAACATTTAGATTGTTTAAAACAGATATCAAGATTTTTATGTACAAGACGATGTTAATCTTGAAAGCTGGTGTTCGTTGGTCAGCTTTCAATTTTCAGATATTTTATGTAAAATTTTATTCAGAAGCCGGCCGTTCAAAAACTTCGTCATCTAATCATGAAAATTTTTTCCACCCCTTACTTATTCAACACAAATAAAAACGAATTTCAACAAAATAGTTTAATCTTCAATTTAAAGTGTTCAACTTCAATAGTTCAACTAAAAGAGAAGAATTCTGAATGATTAGTCATCCCGAATTTTGGAGACCAGGCTATACCCTTTTCGAACTCCTTCAATTTTTCGGGACGACTATAGGCACAGCCTTCTTAAAAACAGAAGAAAAATTTAAAATTATTTAAAAAATGGCGGGAAAGTGGAAGAAGGGAAAAAGTATGAGGTCTGTATTTAGATACTTTACTTGTAAAATAAAAATTTATTTTTATTTTTTCATGAAAAAAAAAATTGTATTCTAATTTACATAGTAAAAAAAAAGATCAATTTCGTTTCAGAGGTTTTTGCTCCCACGATCATTTGACTCTCGATAACATAATGATCTGTCCATTCGGATCAATTTGATTTTATTTTTTGTTTATTTGGCAGAATAAAGAAAATGGCCGCCAATTCTTGGCGCCAGTGTCATAACGGCATAACCTAAAAATTGTATTTAACCGAACACAATTGACAACAAAAACTTAACAGGTGATATTTTATAATATCAGTTTTAGGTATTTTTTAACTTTTCAAGTACACTACACGATCAGAAATCATGAAAAGCTTGCATATGAGCTAAAGTACTCTAAGAATGTCAGCCATCTTGGTTTGACTTCATACATTATCCCGAATCAGATCATTATGTTCTCAAAAGTCGATCATTCACTCTGGTCGAAGAAAATGGTCCTAAATTCGGTATGATTTTTGTTGCATATAAAAATGATATTGATTTCGGTATCATTTTGAACACTTATTTACTGTGTATATTTATCTGATCTCACATTCTGCGTTGAGCTCTCCGCCTCGAATCACAAACAATCACAAAACCTGTTAACGTCACACCTTCCTCGTAGTTTGACGTGGTTTTTGAACGACCCCATGTGAGAAATTCCACCAATGACCGGCTAAGAGTGATTCACTTAAGACATTTTATTCTTAAAGCTTTAAGCTTTTTAGATACATTTTTACCTTTGCAAATTCATAAACCTGTTTTGTCTTTTGACAGAAATATCATCCGTTTCATCAGGTTCGTCAGGTGCATCAGGTTCATCAAATCAAAGGCATTTGATTGATTTAAACCTTCCATATTTACACAATGATGATCACCCACCTATGGTCACTGATACCCAACATGCAGCAATGAACACTCAGCTTCCCCGTAGAAAATTTCGTGTCTATCGTGGACGTCGTCGACGGGGACCTAATTTATTTAAAAAATTCGTAATTTCGCCTAACTCTCAAGAAATTCGTCCAAATTCACAAGTTCAACCAACAGTACTCCCTGGGACTCCCGTAAATCGTCAACACTACCATCCATATTTCCGCAATGATAATCTACATAATAATTCCCAACATAGAATTACAGTAGTAAATGATAAACATCCCCCTGATCAACCACAAACGGACCATCTGTCTCCTGTACATAACCCTAGTCTTCGCCTAAACCATCCCGACAATAATGATCTACAAACCAATGACAAATACACTCCACGTTATTATGAATTTTTCCCATCTCATTCTTCACAATGAAAACCGATATGAAATTGTACATTTTGATTGTAAGGAAAAAAATAATAACACGTGTGCTAATTTTAATCGCCAACTTTAAATTCATTTTTCTCAAATATTGGTTTTTCGTTGTTCAAACTATGTTCTTTCGTATAATATTTTTTGAAATGTAGCGATCATTTGTCCCCAATTATATCTAATATATTTTTTTGTATAATTATTTACTTTGATGAGTTTTTTTCGAAAATCAGAGGAAATGGTTTAAAAGTAAAAAGGCAGACGGGGTAGCGCAAAAAACATTTGTGTTTTTGTCAACAAATACAAAAATAATCAAACCTCTTGTTGATAACTGATTTTTGTCTAGGTTTCGGTTTCTTCATGGAATTAAAATAACTTTCTACTCACTTTTATAAACTAGTTATAAAAACATTCATAATTTTTTAAAGAGAAACATAAAAATAATCGTCTTTTTAAATCGAATTTCAGAACGAAATAATATAAGAAGACCTGTATTATATTGAAATACAGGTAAATCGATTAAAGATTGTATCAATGTTTAATTTTAATAGATTTGAATGAAGAAAAAATACAAGTAACAAATAATAGAATATTTCTAAAATTAACATTGAAACTTTTTAATAGTTAATAAATTTTGTTTAATATGCATAATATACATTTCTTAAATTTAAAATGATAATATTTCCAGCTGGAATAGGTACGGATGGGTGAGTGGAAGGATTTTCTTTCACACGCTACCCCTTTCCAGCTCGAAAACTACTAATCAATGCTATTTTTTGCAATTCTGATCAATATTTTTTCTCACAGCCCTTAAAAGTGTCATTTAAGAATATTTTCAAAGTTATTATTGTAATAAGGACCTTGAAATCTAATCGTATTTATATATTATAACCGAACAAGAACAGAATTAGCTATAAGCGAGATTTCGACATTTTTTTAATTTTTTGGCTTTTTTTCTATTATTTTCTTCTGTAAATCGATCAAATTACCATGCATTATTTTTACTGTCTAAGTGACAAGTTTCCAAATATTTGTAATATAATTTTTAATTGTTTAACCCATTTTTATTTTTTCAGACAATTTTTTCCAGTAAATCGTGAAAATGAACTATTTTACGGGATAAATGATATAGTTAATAATACTAAAAATATTTTTTTTGGTAAGCATTTTTTGCAGTTGTTTAAATAATTTCTGTTTTTATCATTCTGTTTCCACCAAATCGTGAAATTTTATTATTATGTGGAATTAATTACTCAAGATGCTTTCCAATTCAATTCAACCGGGCCATTCGGGACATTTTTTTCTTTTTCAATGAAACTTAAATATGTTGTTCTTTGTTAGAAATAATTGGACACGTGTTTTTTTGTTTGCCTCAAACAATTTTTTTCTCGAATTTATCGGCAATTTTATTTTTCAGGTGAAAATCGATTTTTTACATCATTTACAAGAATTTTTTTTCAATCTTCAGTAACTTTGTCAAAAATTACCCGATTTGTTTGTAATTTGTTTTCAAAATTCAATATCTCAAAAAGGACAATTTTTTTTTCTCTAAACTTTTTTTATATCAAAAGAACGGCTTACACTTCAATTTGTCTTAATGCCATATAGCTAAATTTTGTTGTTTCCGAGCTTTTAATTTTTGAATGAAAAATGTGTTTTTTCGCTAAAACGCGCAGTTTGCGCAATAAATATCGACTGTAATTGTTTAAATTGTATAAAGTAACATAACATCGATCAGGCCATATTGCTCAATTATAGGTAGGTGCTAAATTGCTAGGAAGTATCGAATCCATAACATAGGTTAATAAGAAATTTATTTTTAAATTGATACAGAATGAGCGTACAGAAATTCAAAGTATTAACGTGTAAGACCTTTTTTTACTAATTTAACACTACGAACTTGATCCTTATAATCATAATCTAGCTAAATAAAGAATAGGACTCACTAAATCATGAAAACCTCAACTAACTAGCCCGTTTGACTTTTATTTTACGCTTTACCACGGATGTTCATAAGTTGTCGCTGTGTAAACGTTATTGTTATTATTTTATAAAAGTTTGTTCTTCCAGATGTGCGTGTCTCGAATACCTTTGTATGCCGGTGTATTCTTCCACATTTTTTTCTTCTTTACTCGAAAACCTTCCAATTCAACAACGTCTATAAAAAGATGTTTGACAACACCAGGTTGTCACACCTGCCGCATTTAAAGTTTAAAAAAAGGCGCGAGAATTCAATTTTTTTACTAACTTCGTATGATATAATCATAATTCTTTTGAATGCACAATAAAATAATTACTACATGCCTTTGCACCGTTGTTTTAATAATATAACAATATTACAGTCGATATTTATTGCGCAAGCTGCGCTTTTTAGCGAAAAAACACATTTTTCGTTCAAAACTTAAAAGCTCGGAAACAACAAAATTTAGCTACAAAGCATTTAGACAAGTTGAAGTTCAAGTCGTTCTTTTAATATAAAAAAAGTTTAAAGAAAAAAATTTGCCCTTTTTGAGATATTGAATTTTGAAAAAAATTACACCTTTTGTTTATTGCAAAATAAAAATTTATTCACTAATTATTAACAATTGTTTATACATTTTTATGAAAATGTAAGTCATTTACGAACATTAAGAAGTAAAAATCATTTAAATCGGGTAATTTCTGACAAAGTTACATGTCTCCAATTATTTCTAACAAAGATCAACATATTTAAGTTTCATTGAAAAAGAAAAAAATGTCCTGAATGGCCCGGTTGAATTGAAATGGAAAGCATGTCAATTAACTAAATTAAGTACTCTTTTTAAATTTACGATATTTGGTGAACATTTTAATAATATTCGTTTGTTAAAATCACTTTTTTCACTGAGAATCCTAAAAAGTGAATAATGTGTAAATTAAATGACACATTTAATTCCTGTTAGGATTAATACTTTTTGTGATTGACAGTTTGCAATTATTTGAACAATATTGCTAACACTTGCTCCTGTTCATAGAAAAGGTCGGGAAAATTCTATTTATTTGAATTTCTGATACTTCGTCTCTTATTATTTTGTATTTTCTTGCCTTAACTAAAACGCTATGGAAAAAAACTATCGCTTAAGTAACTAAAACAATTGTTTGTAAACCGATTATAGTTTAAACGATTAGATTTAAGTATACCGAGATAAGAAAATACTGAATAATAAGTGAGCTAATATAAAAGATTTAAAAAGCCTAGAGTTTTCATCAGCTTTCCTATGAAAACGCGCAAGTAAATGATTGTTGATTGTTTAAATAATTAAAAACAGTATTTGACAAATAATATCACTTTTAACATTTATTAATTGCGTATAACTAGTTCCAGAAAAAAGTTTCTTTTCAAGATTTGTAGGGAAAAAATTGATCAAATAAATTATAACTGTTTGAATAACTTTAAAATGTTTGAAAAAATATATATGTCTCTTAACATTAATTAAAGGGAAATGTATTGTTCAAAGAAATTGATATGTCTTAATTAATTGTCGAATATCCTTTTAAAAAAATACATTACTATCAACATTCGTTAATTTTGTCATTCATTTAAGAAAATAATATTTTTTCACGATTGACAACAGAAAAATTGTCTAAATAATTGACAAATATTTCAAATAATGAATATTACTTGTTATATTCATGAACTGTAAAATTTTACTCGATAAATAATAACTATTCACATTTAAAAAAAAATTAAGTTAATAAAAATTGCTTGCAAGTTTGAAAATTAGTTGTAAATACATGGAAAATATTCAATTATCGTATACAAATAATTCATGTTAAGAGAATTAAAATAATAGTATCCTTAGTATGAATGTTACATAAAACTGCTATTTCGCATTCTTCGGGCCATTTTCCGGGAACAATACAAGAGGTCCTAAACTTTTATTTGTTATGACACATACCACATTTATATCGCAAATTTTTAATCATTTCTTTCCGCCTTCCTAATTAAATTTTAGAGAATTCAAAGGCTGCATTTTTTTTTAATTGTTCGTTATTAGTAAAAGTTCTCTTAGTTTAATAAAATATTTAAGCGTATTGATACCTTTGCGTTTCATTAAGTTCTGCGCACTATACGCATGTATTACGATGAATTTTTCGAATTTTCATTTCGAAGTATACCCGATTTTTCGAAAAAAACTACATTCTTTAATTATGAATTTCATCATTTTCGAGATTTTATTGATCTGTTTACATATTATTTATGATATTTTCAATAAAGTTGAATAAAATACAGTTAAACACGAATGAACTAAAAGAAAAAAGTTTATGGACAAAGTATGAAAACATATTAAATGTTGAATTAAAATTTAATTGAGGAAAAAAGTAAAAAATAAATTTAAAACATTCTAGATATCTGTTAAGTAATATTGGCGAAGGAACAAGTTTATGTTATTACTTATTACTGAGCTTAGTTCACACTAGTCAATTAAAAGTTTGCGTCAAACGAGGCAAACTACTTGGAAGATACCTAGGTCAACCAATCAACTAAAGCAATACCGTCTGGAGATGCTCGAGGGGATGCCTCATCCTCTTTAAAGATTGTAATGCAAGGACTCTAAAAGAAATTCCGGACAAGTTCTTTGAAAAATCAATATCATCGTCAAGAATTGCAATTAATTTTAACTAAATTCTCGAAGTTTTTTCCAATTAAATTTCAAGTATCATCTCTTTAAAAAAAATTGAAAAAATGTCGAATACGCTAGGAATCAAAAAGTCAATCTAATGTATAAAGAAAGATTTTTATATTATTTGTATAGTGTGTTTTACATTATTTATAACTATTAGTATAACAGTAAAATATGTTATTAAACTTGATAATTCTTTCAATTTCAGAATAAAATTTTTGAACTAATAATATTTTTTAATGAATCAAATCAAGCAACGCATTCGACAGCATTATGTTTATATGATATTAAAATTAAAAGTGATACCTTGTTAAATGTAGAATATATTATAATAATTAAGTGAAAAATCCTGTTTTCTACATAAATGCGACTTGTTTACACCTAACATCTCACACAATGAAAAGAAAGTCTACTGGAAATGGGGTTTGGTTGTAATTCCACTGTCCACATAATGAAAAGAAGGGTTACTGGAGATGGGATACGGTTTTATTTTCACTGTTCACGCATTGTATATAACAGCTACTGGAAAAGGGATTAGAGCGTGTTGCTAATTAGCCCTGTATTATTTTATATATAACCTCCTTAAGAAAAACACCCTATCCTACAATGTCCCTTTTCTTTTATCATTCAGTATGAAAAGGACTATCGGAAATAGGCCACATTTGTATTTTAACTTTTTAAAGCATGAAAAGAAAGGTTACTGGAAATGGGATATGGGTGAATTTTTGCTTTTCACCAAATAAATGAATATCTATTGAAAAAGAGGCAAGGATGTATTTCTATGTAGTCCTATATATTTTTCAGATATAGAGTTTAACAAAACACACTACATTCTATAATGTCACTCTTCTTCTATCCGTTGGGTTAAAAGAGATTACTTTAAATGGGGTATGTTTTTTTTCATTGTTCATGAAATGAAAAGAAATTTTTCTGGAAATGGGATATGGTTGTATTTTCACATCTCATATAATAATAAGAGTGATAACTCGCTCTATCCTAGAAGGCCCGTTTTTCCTTTAATCTTCAGCATAAAAGAAACTACTGAAAATAGGGTGTGGTTGTATTTTCACTTTTCATATAATCAAAAGAACCTCTTCTTGAAAAAAGGTAAGGGTGTGTTCCCAATTAGCCTTTTTCAGATATAACCTTTGTAACAAAAACATGTTCCATCATAGAATGCCACTTCTCTTTTATCCTTTGGAGTGAAAGGGAAATGGGATTACTGTAAATGGGATATGGGTGCTTTTTTTACTTTTCACACAATGCAAATAACGACTACTGGAAAAAGGGTGAGGGCGTGTTCCTATTTAACCCTATTTTTCTAGATATAGACTTTCTAACAAATAAAACGCTAAATTCTATAATATTGTCTTATTCTAACTTTTGAGTTAAGCGGGTCTACTGTAAATGGGTTATGGTTATATTTTCACTGTTCACAAGATGAAAAGAAAGTTTACTGGAAATGGTCACTTCACAAATTACAAGAACGGCTACTGGAAAAGGAATTAGGGCGTACTCTTACTTAGCATTTTTCAGATATAACATTTTTAAAAAAAACGTACTCCATCATAAAATGTCGCTTTTCTTTTATCCTTTGGGATGAAAGGGACTGTTGGAAATGGAGCTTGGTTGTTTTTTCATTTTCCACATAATGGAAATAAAGGTTACTAGAAATTGAATCTGGTTACATTTTCACATAAAGAACAACAAAAAATTTAAAAACATAAGTCTTCTTTTGGCTGCTCGTATTCAAATAAAAATTGAAGCTTTAAGACCCAAAAATTGACATTTTTAAGGCCTTGTGAAAGTACGATTCAGTTTGAATTTATCAGACTTTGTCATCATCAATGATGATGTAATTTTGATGAGATTTGATTTAATTAAAGCGAGAGAAACTATCTAATTAGTTACGACGATCTTGAGTAGGAATTTCATAGAAATTATTCAGTAGAATCAGAAGCAACAGTGTGGTGCGCCTGACCCCTGCATGGATTCTCTCTTTGCTTGATTTGTCGACTGTTTAGCTTCGGGAGATCATCTCTGGTGTAACAAAGTTTCAATTGCTTTATGGGCAAGTTGCTTGGCCCTATTCCAAAGTCATAGATCTCTGTTTAACAGGATTTTGACTAAGTGATGAGGTTGAGGCTGTTTTGTTTACAGTTAAGGCAAAGCATAGATACAGTACATTACGATACGAGATACATTCAATAAAAAGATAAAATAAAAATTCCCTGCCAGTCTTTCCTGAATATTTACAGATAAATAACCTATCTTTAATAATCAACAGTGTTATAAATAATATAAAAATATTATATCTGGAAATTATCTTTATGTCTTCAACATCGCTTAGTGAAATTCCTTGATACATATGGAAATATTTTCAGATCCATTAAAATGTTTTAAATCTGTTAATTAAGGTCCGTATAATTCCCCTGAAATCTTTGAACCCCATAAAAATACATTATGGCTATCCTAATGAAGGTCCTATCAGACTCCTTTATTTCCTTTGAAATTGATAAAATCCCTTCAAATCCGTCAGTCACGTGGCCAGTTACATGTCATTTTTTCCGGAGGCTTTATAAATTAGAATAATGAATATATGGTGCTAAAATTAAAAAAAATGGTTTATAATATATAAGGGCATGTCTGTGAGCCCCAATTGAGTTTTTGTATTTTGTTCAAATAGTCCAATTTTATTCATTTTAACTCGGGATGTAACCTAAAACTAGTGCCTGATTACAATCGAGTTAATGAAACTGCATTATTTCAAAAAAAATAATAACTCAAGTGGACCAGACAGACATACCTTTATATACTTTGAACCATTTTCTAAAATGTTAGCAAAATTTATTAATTTATCTAATTATTAAGCTTAGAACTAAACTTATTAAAATTAACTAATTACGTATTATCCAAATTCTTTTTATATTGTTAAATTTCTTTAAATACCTTAAAATCTCTTGAAATGCTTACAATAACTAGCACCTCCTTAAAATCCAATATAAAAAATATTTGGAAATACTAAAAAATTCTTTGAAATCCCTTGAATTTTTCGAAGTATCTTGAAACTCTTCGAAATATGTTGAAATATATAGAAATATTTAAAATGTTTCAAAATAAATTAAATTCTTTGAAATAATTACAGGTCCTATACCATCCCCTAAATCTTTTGAAATTCTTCAAAATTTACGGAAACGGTACAAAATTCTATGGTATTATTCTAAACTTTTAGAATCTTTTGATATTCTTTGGAATATTTGTAAAATATATAATTGTAAGAGTATATTGAAATAAATCGAATTATTTATTTAAATTCCTATAAATTCCTAGAGATGCAGCTAAAGAGTTTAAATTATGTAGAATTGTTTGAGCATAAGAAATTCATTGCAGAGAAATCGTTATATGTCTATACTTCATTGCCTATAATACAATCTTAGGCCTGCCCTAATACTGAAATCAATGAACATTTCTTTGAGTTTCATAATTTTTGATACATCTTTAAGATATATACAATGACATTTCTTTTATAATTTCACTAATGTATTATTAATGTATTTGTTCTAAAAATTGTCCCTCATAAATTTCGATGAATGAAAAAAAACTTTCTCCTTTTGTTCCAGGTGAGTCCAAGTTCCTGAAAGTTCCGTGTCAGGTTTGATATACTATATTATATTGCATTATAATGCATAGACCAACTTAATTTTGACAGAAATTTATGGAATTTTTGTACAATTTTAGGTAAATTCTAAGCTAAATAAGCTAAATCTCCAAAAATTCCAAATAGATGACACAAAAATTGTAAAGGATAAACGTTTAGCGAAATTTCATGGAAAATCCAGGGAAATGTGCTATAAATACTAAACGAACATCCCAGTAAAAATGAAAATTGAATGCAATTACCTTTACAGGTTAATTCCAGAGTAATTTTAAGTAAAATCTAGAAATATTTAGAGAAACTCTATGAAAAAGCCTCAGGAAGTCAGTTATAATAATTAAACATAAATGCAAGTTACATTCCTGGTGGATTATTAAGCAACTTTATGAATAGAATGATGCTGCATTTTTCTAAAAAATTGAAGTTTATTCTAATTTAAAATTTTAGACAAAAACTGCAGAAAAGAATCTTAATTTAAATATAATGTAAAAGATAATATTACTTTTTTTTAACTGAGCAAAACTTTGTGGATCACAAAAAATTATATACCTTTAGTTAGTTGATTTTCAAAGATATGTATATTTTTAAAAGAAATTCTTTCTTTCCATTTACTTTTTCTTAAAAGAAAATTATATTACTTTCACTTTACATAACCTTAATGTTTACAATTAAATCAGTTTTCTTCTAATAAATCAATTAAATTTAATAAATCGATAGATTTGTTGTTTTGAGCATTATTCTTTTCTTAATTCGCAGGATCTCTTATAGATGAAAAATGTTATTTTTCACAGAAAATTAGGCGGCACGTAATGTTTCGATATGAAAATTTTTTTGTGAAGTTACAAGCATTTGAATTTTACGTCTTTTTTTAAAGAAACACTAATTTCTCTATTAATTCTATAATTTTCTGCCGCATTCAGATATTTCTAAATTTCTTTTCAGATTCTGGTGAGTTTTACTGGCTATTAGAAATCCGTCAGAAAATGTAAATCAAGTTCAAAATAAACAAAATTGTAGCGATTTGTTAAAAAATATAAAAAGTCGACTTTTACAACAACAAAAAAACAATAACAATATTTGAGGCCAGGAGATTCTTTTCAGAAAATATAATTTACTAATTTTTTTTCGTAAAAAATGCAATATTGAATAAAGGAGCAAGCTATATTTGTTGTAAAACTTATCTAGATGTACAAACTTTTATCCTAGTATATTTTTTATCTTTCGTTGTTTCCGAGAAAAATGATGACATTACATATATTTTAAGAATAAAAATGCTCCTAGTCACAAAAATTATTGAGTCTGCATCAAATTTACAGAATATGTTCCTTATAAAAGACAACATTTTACCAAAAATATAAAAAATAAAATAAAAATAAATATATAATTTAAATGTAAAATAATCAAATGTCTGTAATTGTATTGATTTGAAGCTCTTTTAGATTTTTTGAAACTTTTTGAAAAAAGGCAGCTAAAATATCTTAATTAGTTCAAAAGCAACAGGAGTTTATAGCAAAAATGTATCTTTTCTTAATTGTAAGTTTTAAATGGTTATCTGTCTGAAGCGAAAGGCCATATGTCAGGGATCACATGTCAAGTGTCCGAGTTTAAAACTGAAATATTAGATGTCAGACGTAAAAGGCTATAGTTTAGAGATCAGATCTGAAAGTTAAAAATTCAAATGCCAAAGCTTAAATGTCAATCGTGCAAGGTCTCATTGTGTGTCTTACAGGTCAGGGGTCAAAGGTAAAATGCCAAAGTTGAGAAGTCATAGGTGATAGCGGTCTCTATTCATTTTCCATCTGTAATATCCCCTTCCCCTCTCTAATGTCAAAGTTTTTATTTGACCCAAAATGTTGAATTATCTCACAAATAGGAATTTAGACGTAACCCTCACTCTCGCATCAACCTCTATCATCATTGGCTGATTATCCGGAAGACCTAAATCCATTTAGCACACCCCAAGATGGAATGGAAAAAAAGAGAACATAAGACGATAAATGACGAAGGCCTCGGAATTTCCCTGGTAAATCGGGAATTACTTTTTTGCTTTTTTTCTCCAAGGCAAGACGCCCTTACGATCTGTCAATAATGGCGGAAATAGCCCGAGTCCGGTCGGCGATAACGGCTGTGAAAGCCACCCCAGATAAGGGTGGCAGAGGTACAAGAGGATGGTAATCGATCTTAAGGCTTCCTTCCCGCAGACATCCTCCTTCAGCCGCAGTAAGAGTCCCCCTCGGGGATTTGCGAAGGAGAAGTTTCAAAAGAGAGATGTAAGAATATGGATGGGCAGGTATAAGTCGTCGTCGTCCTCGATGTCGTCGCCGTCTTCGTCATCTCGCTTTTTATAGATGTACTCTGCTTTTATACACACAAGGGTGCTGTATTTACGGCCTCACGGTAAGGAACTTGGGGGTGGAGGTTGCCGGCGGGACGGTTGCTGATGCTCAGAGAAGAAGAGCATATCGAATTACGAGGAATATGGTAAATAACTTTTCTAAAAAGCACAACGACTGGAAAGGGTCGCCATTCTCCACGGCAAGTACACACGCCCTCTGTGCTATGCTCACTCTCAGAATAGAGATGTAGGTACCCCGCGATTTCTACATGTGAGGTGCATTTAAAATACCGTTTCTGTAAGAGGATCTAGTTATTTCCGCATGCCTCGTGTTTTCAAGGAAAAGGAGTGCCGAAACGAACTGAATATTTTTATGGAAAATGAGGGCTTGGAGGAGAATTGACGTTCAGATTAGGGAGTGGGATCTGATTCTTTTGTGGAGTGGATAACGTTTTACAGAAATGGAATTTTTCTGTAGAGCGAAAATGCATTCTACAAAATGAAAATCAGTATCTATAAATAAAGCAAAAGTTCACTCCTAGGCTGAAGTATTTCTAAATTAAGTACAAAAAAGTTCAATTGCAAATAAATTATACAGGTTCGAGAAAATGGATGTGGAAGTTGACAATCTCAAAGTGGCACTATCCAGAAATTCGAGCAAGATAGGTTGTAGATTGCGACCAAAAATTGAATGTTCATATAAAATCAGAAATAAAGTTGTACTGTCCAGATCTTTATCATCTAAATATGGGTAAATAAAGTTTAATATAAAAAAGTTAGCCAGTTATGAGAAAATTTTTAGAGCATTTTAAGATTAAAATTTCATGAGTTTTAAAAATCGGCTTTGTATACGCTTTGGAAATATTAGGACGGTGAATGCGAATAAAAATGTCAGATCCAAAAAAATTATCCTGTTCTAAGAAAATTAAAAATAAAGATTGTGATACCACAGTATGACTGTATGGCAATTTTTATATTATTTTTAATTTATTTAATAAACAAGATTTATAGAATTCTAATCAGATTTCTATTTTCAATGTTAGATACTTCAAATTAAACCTTTTTTATATTGGCGGAATTGAGTTTAAAATTTTCGAAATTTCCAATTAAGTGAGTAAAATAAAGTTATTAAAAAAATAGAGCAAAATATAATGTTTTATTACATTTCAAATAACATCTGAATTAATGAAAATTTTTCATTTTCTTCGGGTCCTTTTAAAAGTAAATTTCTATAGAATTAGAAAATCATATCAACTTGATTGTAAAAATTTTAATCGTTAAATTTTGATTAACCTAAGTTTGAAACTAATCTATTTAAAAAAAATGAAAAGCAAACATTAAAAAATTAAAATTTGTAAAGACTTGAAATGTGAATTCCATAATATTGAAGGCTCTAAATTTTATAATTTACTCTTTTAGGCCTTTAAATTTTTTTATAAGTTACTACATTTTGAATGCTCTAAATTTTTGGATTGACTGTTGAAATCCATTTGTTTTACATTTTGAATGCTTAGTACCAAATTTATTAAAATTTCTAAACATGAATATAAAAATCATTCATTTTGTTAATTTCCAATTTATAGGTGTGAAATTTTAAATCTTTCTCATATGAAGACTGTTTAATTTCAAAGGCTGCTAATTTGAATTTATAAATTTTTTAAGGTTTATAATACTCAAAATTCCTGAATCAGAAACCTTTTATATTTGAAGACCTTTAAACTTTTATAGTAGTGTAAAAAAGAGATTAATTAGTATTATAATTTGTTTTGATAAATCAAAAAAATTGTGCGCCGTTTGTATTAATTGTTTTTAAATTCTTTATAATTAAATATAACATAATAAGCAACCGGAAAAAGAAACTAAGGAAGACAAAACACGGATAAGGCGGTAAACACAAAATCTTGAATTTCGTAAATGATATTGCTTTTTCTGGTTGGAAAAACAAGTGAAGACACTATCGGGTAAAGTGGAACACAGAAAATATTTGCATTTCCTTACTTTCTATTTATTTCTTTGAAAGAAAAGCGGGTATCCCTCTTTACTCTACATGTCCCGCTTAGCCATGTTTCATTCGGTATTGCAGATCTTTCTTTTAAGTGATTTTATCAATTTTATATTTAATTTTAGATGTTTATTTTGTTTGTCTACTGGTCTATATCAATATTATTAAAATATTGATAAATCTTAAGATTGTGAAAAAATGACTCTATCTCCGCTGGGATCTGAACGCAGGACCTTCAGATTTCCGGTCTGATGCTCTTACCAACTGAGCTAGGGAGAGACGAGAAAATTTTCTTCACAACCTCCTTACAAGCTGGATGACGATGGCACCCTAGATACTTGAGAGCGGAGATAGAGACATTTTTTCACAATCTTAAGATTTATCAATATTTTAATAATATTGATATAGGCCAGTAGACAAACAAAATTGACATCTAAAATTAATAATAAATATTCCCTGGTCAATAAGCCTAAGATTAACAATTAAAATATGAATTTATATTTAATAACTTTATTCTATTATTTTATAGGACAAGTATTGTTTCAACTGAAGAACACTTCAAATACCAAATATTAAAAAAAGTAATAAACAAGACATTTTTATATTATGTTGAAAAATTTCTGAAATTCCCAAAGACATTTTTTATTATGCATGAAGAAACATTAAAATAATTTTTAATTCAATCTTCAGGGGCTTTCAGAAATAACAGCTTGTAAAAGCATTTGTGCATTATTTGAAGCACGTGCTGAAATGAACTGAATATTTTCATGAAAACGAGGGTGAAGGAAGAGAATTGGTGTCGGAGATTAGCGATTCAGGTTCTGATTTTACGGATTTTTTGCTTGAGTTGGTAGAATTTCAGGGGGAAATATCTTTAAGGCGTATCCATTTGGAAAAAGATGAATTATCAGAGAAATTTAATACGGTATGATCGATCTTAAGATTTTCATTATTTTTTCTAAACAATTATTTGTATTTAATATTTGAACATTACTTTATATATTCAATCATAAATTATTAAAGACTTTTTATATTTAAATTTTTTGGAAGGAAAGAAAGTTTGATTTAAATCCAGATTATAACTTATAGACCAATTTGTACAGATTTCATCTTGGTCCAACACGGGGAGGTCTCACGTCGCATGAACTTAAATAATTGTATTATGCCATGCATCAAATGTCCAAAATGCCAAGTTTCTGAACAAACTGGATTTTTAAGCATCGTATGAGTATAAAAGCGACTCGATTTAAATTACTTAAAAGGCTCTTACATTTCTTTTTCAGGATTAGTTTAAAATCTTTTTTTATCTTAGGTTTTTTAAAGGAATCTTATCTTCTTTCAATTATTTCTTTTAGAGTTCCGTTGTTCTCTCCTTTTCATTTATACGAGCCAAGGGAAGGATTTCATCACAGTCTGTTGGTTAGGGTGAAGTATAGAATTGATTCAAATAGGGTTAGCCCAAAATTTCTCATCGGTCGGAGATTTGAGTTGTTGCCAAAATTAATTCAAAATCGAATTTTTTAAAACCCTATTCTCTAGTTGAGTTTTGATGTTATGTTGTCAACTAGTGTAGTGGAACGGTTTTTTCTTGACGGAATAACGGTTTTTCATCTATCAATCTGTACCAAAATGGTTATAAAGTCTTTAGCCGTACAAAAAAGTTCCGCGGCATAGTTCCCTTCCGTAGCTGAGTGGGCCAGAGCACCAGATCTGGAACTATAAACCTGGGTTCGAATCCCAGCGCAGCTAGAGAGGCAGTTTTAAACATCTAAAGCCTTATACCCATTTAGGTTTAGACTTGTATATCAAAAACCATCATTCTCAACCGATTTTTTAGGTTTTACTTATTTATGGGCTATTTATGTATCGTCTTAATTAATATATCGTTTCGAATTGATCCATACGGTTGGTTTATTAACACTTTAAAATCAGCTACTTTATTTGTTTAATTTGTTTATTATATTTATTATATATAATAATTTAATTTGTTTGTATATCATGTTCGGATTATTTATTATTTTTTCCAGCCTCACTTTTTACTTTTTTCTTTATTTTCCACAACTGAGTGAAGGATTCCATCACAGTCTGGTGGCTCGGAAAGCCGTCGTTCGACTATTCTTAGATGCAGCTCTTTCGTCGCCTTTTGTTGCCTGGGGTGAATAACACTGAATAACATCCAGGGACTTCCTCCTTAGCATTCGAAGTGGAGAGGCGTGAATGCAATTTATCCTGGCGTGAATTATTGTCCTTCAATAGGCCTCCGATTTCTGAAACAAGATAAAATCAAATAAATAGACTTAAATTCAAACCTTCAGATTTGTAAACTGAACTAAAAACTTTTTAGGTTTTCAAAAGTGACTTTCAGAATTTAAAATATGAATGCTTTTAGGTTACGCTTTAAAGTATGATAGTCAAAATAACATAATAATAACAGAAATCATAAAAGTTTAAGCAATTAAAAAATTACTCACTCAGGGGTTGTTTGAAATTTATGCCATACATCCTGGAGGGCGAGTTTTTTGTTGAGATTTTTAACACAGGAAGCGGGCGGAGCTCGCGCATAGTGTGATATGATGCACGGTAAACCTAAACGCGAATAACAACTTGTTTGAATGAGTGTAAAATTGAATATCAGTGATCGAATTTGACAAGTAAAGGCCCTAAATATAGTCTTCACACTCTTTCCACTACATCCTACCTTATCACTTTCTTAAAGAATTCCTCCTTTTTCCTTGTTTTCAAGAAACTTCCCCTTTTTCTCAGTTTTTCAGTTTTTCGCTCGAATGCGAATTGAGTTAACAGAACTAGATAAGAAAATCCAACTATTTTTCATTAAAAGCTTATTCTTTTTGTTAAAAAGTCTGTTATTATATTTTTCCTCAAATATTTATCTCTTTTGGTTGAAAATCAAACTATATGGTTAAAAGTTGATTGTTTTTTTTGGTAATTTTTTTTGCAGAAAATTATTTTAGTGATTGAAAATTGAACTAATTGGTTGAATGTTGCACTACTGTTTTAAAAGTTGAGTTTATTGGTTAAAGGTTGAACTATTTTGTTGATTTTTTGTTGTTTTTTTTTTACTTTTATTAGTTTAAAAAATTCTTATATTATATTATTCATTAAGAAAAATCATTTTTAGTTAAAAGTTTAATTATATTCTTTATAATTAAAGTAGTTGATTAAAAATTTACTTCTTTTTTAAATTCAACTGTTTTATAGAATATTTGTCCTTTAACATCAAGATTCAATTGTTTTGTTCAAAATTAACTTTTTGGTCAAGAATTTATATGTTCCGGTAGAAAATTTAACTCTCTTTTGTTGGGGAATCAATCGTTTTTGGTTAAAAATTGAACTATTTTGTGAAAAATTCAGTATATTTGTGTTTATATCTATTGGTTTTTATTTTAGTTGTTTATAAATTGAAATTGGAGAAAAAATTGCCGCCTTTGTAGTTCAATAGCTTTGTGTGATGATCTGCCCCAAAGATGGAGAGGGGATGAAAAAGCTTTCTAACGGCGTGATGCAGTTTTTGAACCTTCCCGTATAGTATTTTTGTGATTTATATTTTTTCGTTTTCCCCTCCATGTTAGCCACTCCTGAGGTCGTAAAAATGATCTGAAAAAATGTGTGTACATCTTCAAGTACATAAATTAAGCTTTCGTACTAACTTTTCTTATTAACATCTTTTTCTTAGAGAAAGTGAAAATTGATTAAGTAAATGGTTCTTTTTTTGTTTATGAAATATGAATCTATTTTCCTTTGAAATATTTTCGCTATTTAGTGCGATAGAGAAACATTTTTTACTTAATTTGTGTATATGGGAAACAATTGGAGAAAAAAAGGGGTTTAAAGTTTTTGGAAGTGATAATGTCATCACTCGATGAAATCCTTATTTACCTTCATTTCCTGTAATTTTCAAGATTATTTAATGGAACCAGACTTAAAAAACTTTTAAGGGATTTCTGAATTTATTTAAATAAAAAAAAATAAAAAATTTTACCTATATACTTCCTTAAATTAGGTAAATCTAGTTAAACATGTAGTAAATTAAAAAAACTGACAGAAACGAATAACCAGGATTATAAAAGCTGACGTTTCTCTTATCAATTTTCTGGACAATATTCAAGCCTCGCGGTTTTCAACCACAATTTGCTGGACGTTGACTAATTTCTTCTTATTCTGTGTAAATGGACTCTTTTCAGAGTAGATAGAATGAAACCATTTGAAGTTTCAATAGTGCGAGAATTAACTTTGAACAAGTATAAAACAAAAGGACGAATTCCTTCGACAACGCGACGCGTTTCGAGTTTTTCACTCGTTCAAATAAACGGCGCGTTCTGAACAATAAATGATTCAGTGTAGTCTGGGAAAAAGTCAGTTCATCCAAGCGGAAACAATTTGCCGGATTACGTTTTTTTTGCAAATTCGATGGTCAGCGGTCTCTCTGTAGAGTACGCAAACTCCTTTTCCCTTGTTTGAATTCGGACGTTAATTACATCTGTCCATACAGAATGGAGTTCTGCGCAAGCATAGGACACTGCTAGCTTGGGCCGGAGTTTGCTCTGCGCAACAAGTAAAGAACGATCAATACGTAACATACTTGGTGTCCAGGAAGCAACACTCTCATCCCAGCATTCTAATCGGGGCCACGCACTTTGCGTGCCACGAGCTGCCCTTCAACATTCTCAGCTTCTTGATTTATTCTTAGGTCGAGTGTGGCTTTCCGGCAAAATATCAAAATGTGCCGGATTTTCATTTTTCCTTCCGGCATGTTTTGCCGGATTTTTATTTTTATTCTAACAAGTTTGAAAATAAGCTAAGGAAGGCGTCGTGCGTTTACAAAAAAGAGTTTCGAAGCCTATTAAGCTTGTACTTAACTCGTTTAAGTCTCCCCCTCCCTACTTTCCCTCTTATACTTACCCCCACCACATTATATTGCTTCCCCTCACTCCCTCCCACTACCATACTTCCCCTGCCCAGTCCCTTTCACTTCCACCGTTCTGCCTCCTAACACCTCTTCTCAAATGCATCCCCTCTCTTTACTTTCTCTCGCTTTTTCCCTCCTCTCCCTACTTACCCGCCTATACCTAACCACCCTTTTTCCACCTCCACTACTTCTTCTCCCTACCCGCTTCCCCATTCTCTAAATTTCCTCCTCTCACTCCACGGATGGTCGGACATCTGACCCATACTGTAAAGAACCATACATAAATTAAGTAACAGCATTTGAGGGGAGGGAGTTTCGGGGAAATGTTACAATCTCTCACTTGGAAGGGAATCGACACTGTTAAGTAATTTCTTTTAACGTATCAACTTCATAATAAATTCATGCATCCAAATTTATAGTAAATACCTTCACAATATTAGGATTTATCGGGACATCCGATTCGATTCGTTTATCTACTGAGTTGACGCAGAGATATCCCAGGGACAACCCGTCGGACATCCCTGGTATATCCCGGATGCAACCTGATAGATAAATGGGATCAAATTGCTGTGACGTTAACGTTAAAGTTGATTAATTTTACGATAGGACATAATAGTGTTATAAAAACTTCATCTCGGTATAATTATATTAGTACATTGAAACTTGCATTTTAGAAGTCTGGATTTACAATGTTCCGAGAATTGATGGAACCGGACTATAATCGAAGTTCCAGTGTAAGTGAATTTTTCCTATACTATTCTGTAAACGAATTATCCACAAAAATAAAGAGTTTTTACTTCTTTCTTTAATTGCTACTAACCGCAAAATCATTCTACATTTTTAAGGTTTCTTCAAACAAAGGTTTTTTAAGGAGATTTAACGGATTTCACGGGAATGAATAAAATTCCGGAGATTTTAATTAATTTCTACGCCACTTCTTGCGTCACCTCTCATCACGAAATCATCGAATGCATTAATTTTAGGAACAACAAAAATCCGGTTTCATTATATCCAAGTTCCAGTGACAATGGGCCTCGTGGCTTATGCAAGCGCCCAAAGTTTTAATTTAGAATAAATATTGAAAAATACTTTTAAGATGCATCAGTGCTGGATCGAAACGAAAATACCTGAATTAGGAAATGTCATTCGGTTCCGAGAAAAATGGTGAAAATAATTTTTTTACTCGAAGAACAAGTATTTTACGTCCCAGCAAATGGAAGGGCAATTTTTGTTTTTTAAAATACACATTTTTCAACTTTAGACAAGGCGATTGAAAATCCAATAAAAAATTTGAATTTTACATTTTGGAATAATAGAAATGTTCTTTTGCTTTATTTTATAAGATAAAACTTGAAATTTCCAATCATTCGTAAAATCTTAGAATTTTAGATGGTCTTAAATTTATACAATGATAATCATTGCTAAATTAATGTGATTAATTGATTAATGTAATAATGTAATTTTGTTTTTATTAATGTTAAATTGTTTTATTAATATTAAATTAAAAAATAATGTATTTTTTTGAATAATGTAAGATTTTAGTGTCATTTAACGTTTATCAAAGATTGCTACACATAAATTTCGCAGGACGCCTGTACAATAAAATGGGGCTAAGCTCTATATTTTTTCTCTCAGTATTTTACGATTTAGTCCAAGAAGGAATTTCAAATATGTATAGATAATTTAAATATATAACATCTACTTGCACAAGTATACATTTCATTAAAAGATTAATGGTTAATGGTGTATCAAAAATTATAGTGGATTTCAAAATATTTGCAAATGTGCACAGGGACTTTAAACTAAATTTAAAGAGATTTCTAAGATATCAAGGAAATTCACCGATTTTTGCTCTTTAAAATTTAATTTGTGCAGAAATTTCATACGTTAGTGTATTACTTCAATATGCGATTATGAATGAACTCAAATAAATCGTTCCTTTGTATTTCGTCTTTTTTATTTATTATAATGCTGATTATCATATGATATTTTTTCATTTAATGATTTCATACAATGTATACATTTTTACAAACTTCTACAAATTCATGTGCTTAGCCTCACTTTACGATAGGGGTCACCGGTACGAGATGCATACAAAAGTATTATAATTCATAATAATGATAAATGATGAACTATGGAATTGTATTAAGCATGACTTTCCGATCAGTTTTCCGATCAACAAATTTTACTAAAACTTAGCTTTTTATTTATACAGCCATTTAAAAAACACATTTTTTAATTAAAAAATTTGAAGTAAAAGGTAAAAATCCTGATTACAAAAAGCTCTATTTTAATAGTTTTACTCATAAAAAATACTGCATACATTTTGCTTGTAAATCCAGGCACTTTGTCTCATTCACTTCGAAATGGTATCCTTCTCGTACTGGTTCCCCCTACTCTATTTTTTTCAGTATTGTAAAATTGCAATATTTGAGTTTAAATCAGATTACACTTAAATGTTGTCAATATTGAATAATCTATCATTTTGGATCATAAAAATGAAGTAGTTTTAATTGTCAACATTCAAAGTGAAACAATGTTAGCCCTAGAAGAAAATATTATAAATATAATATTGTCAATAAATAATGTCTTTATTTCAAAAGATACGGCGTAACAAATATAATTATAATTATAATACATTTTTCGATACAAATTGCAAGCCTTATACTCGGCTGAATTTCGAGGATGTGGATTCAGGATAATAACAATAATACAGTTGTAACAAAAGGTGAGCTTCGTAAACTTCTGATTCTTTGGGATTACAGTTTGAATAATAATTGCTAATAATAATAATAATAATAATAATATTACTTTCTGAAACTTGTAGATTCAATAAAAGGTTAAATTTTGTAATTTGGAGTATCTTTTTTAAAAAGTGGTGGTTCATCATTATTATGGATTTAGGTGCGTGTTGTTCTTTGTAACTATCGGTATACCCATTAAAAACTATTAATTTTGTTTACGAGACCTAGAAGGCTTAGGGGAACCACCATAATGTGGATGATAAGGCAAATTCTTATAAAAGTGTTGATAAAGATATTGAGCGTCATACTCCTTTAATTTGTGTACATTTGTCTGTTGGTGACTATCTGGGCCATTTGACTGTTCAGTAATAAGCCCAGCTACAGGAGAGTCAGGATCGATTAGAATTTCATGAATATTGTGATTATTCAGATTGTTTTGATGTAAGCTGGGCCTATTTGGACGAGTCTCTTGATGTACTTGGAAATTGTTATGGCTTGATTCAGTGTCAGGGTTGTCTGAATATATCAAACGTTGATTTTGCCGTTCAGGTCTAGGGAGATGATTATTTTCGGAATGTCCAGGGCGATCGTTAGAAAAGTTAATCAGGCCACTTTTGTTCTGCGGAATACCAGGTATATTATTGTCCTCGGACTTCATACATGATGATATTTCTGTCAAAAGGCAAAAGAGATTTCTGAATTTTTAATGTTAAAAACGTATTTAATAATATTTCAAGCATTTATTAAAATATCTTAGGGGCTTATAATTATGAAAATGCATACATTACATTTAAATTTTGTTTGAATGATGCAGTTTAATTAATTCAATTTTTGCTAGGGCTCTAAAGTCCTTTTCTCGCAATGAGCTGCTTTAAAAATTAAAAATTAATAGAGTGAACTATTTAAACAGAATAATAACTCAAATGGGCCACTAAAGCATCAACTTATAGATTTTGAACAATTTTAGAAAACAAATCTCAAATAATATTTGCATTTTTCAAATTATAAAGCCGCTGAAAATAAGCCACGTAATTGGTCACATGGCGCTCTGGCACATTCCCGTTAGCGAATCACTGATGAGTGGTAATTTATAGAGGTTGCATTTTACATTAAATATCTCTTCACTGAGAGCTGATAAGGGATTCGTAAGATTTGTAAGATAGACCCACTCACCCTTCTTACGTTAGATTTTATATTTTTTACTCCATATATCGAAAATTTATTAATTTCATCGTAAGCAATATTTTAAGAAATTACAAAAGTTTTGAAAGATTGCCAATTATTTGAAAGTATTTCAACAGAGTACAAGATATTTAAAGCTTTTTTAAAAGATTACAAATTACTTCAAAGAATTGCATAATTTTGTGTTGAATTTAGCGAGATTTGCAGACACTTTTAGGGAGTTTACAAAACCTCAAGAAATTTCGCAACATTTTTGAAGAAATTCACCAGATTTTAAGGGCTTTCAAGTAGTTTGCAAATGATTTTAAAAGAATTCAGAAAATTCCAAAACATATCCAAAGATTTTGGCGGATTTTGTAATATGTTAGAAGGTTTAATGGCATTTTTAACAATTTGCGTATACAGTCCGCCCTCTGAATAGTGCCGGACACGGGCTGGTAGCGGAGCATTTTTCATGGAACTTAGCTTCTCCCACTCTTGCCATGTGGAAGCCCCATCAAATTCGCGTATGCCCTCCCTCTCTCTCTCTCTTTCTCTTTCTCTCTCTGAATAGTCTCGGTCGTCAATTTTCTTTTTTTGTTTTTCCTGCAAGTACGAAGTATATGTTCGGATGATTTTTACTCGATTTTGAGTCGACAAATACAAGTCTTTTTTATACAAACATTTATCCGGCAACTATTTGATTAATTATTATATGTACCATAAAGAATTAATCTCATACACAGTCTATTTTTGTACATATATTTGAGTCACTATTTAGAGAGACTGGATTGAAATGCCGGCTCTCGAAACGATAGCACGATGGTGGGAAATGCGTTCGAGCAAGAATGAGGAGAAACGGCACTATTCAGAGAGAGGAGTATAGTATAAAGAATTTTAAGAGATTTCAAGAAATTTTAATGGCTTTAAGTATGTTTTAATAGATTTGAATACAGAGTAGTTTTTCAAAAATATACTGAAATATTTGTATGGTTTACAAAGATTGGAATGAATTTTGAAGGGATTTTAAAGATTTTAAGG
>JAAAKG020146516.1:0-32571 GCA_010014905.2 Druon quercuslanigerum
TTTTTAATTGACCTTGATAATATGATTTGCAAATATTTATTTATTTATGCAGACTTTTATAAATTTCTTACAAACCTTTTTTTTTTGCTGAAAACACACAAAGAAATAAAATATTTTTTTATGAATATATTTTTTGAAACTAAATTTCAGAACGAATTTAATTAAAATTTATATATTTGAATTATTTGAGCGAATTTCACTAATTATTCACTATTTTTGTTCTTTTACAGTTAATTCATATGAAATATTAGATAAGTAAAAGTTTAAAATTGCTATAATTAACGTTAAAATTATAATTTGTTGCATAAATTTTGTTCTATTCATAAGTTATACAAACTGTCTAGCTTTATAGAATTTTTGGTAAGACTAGTCTTGACGCTATATATATTTACAAGAAATTTCATAGTACTAGTCAGTGTGTAAATTATACATGTTGAGAAAAATTTAAAAAATTTAATGTTTTTTCCGAGCTGGAAAAGGGAGCGGGGAAGTACTGTTTCACTCTAACCCTTTTACATTTATAAAAATCACCAATAATTTAATTATAAATTAAAAGTTATGAATAAAATTAATATTTCAAATTGTGCGTGGTGGGTATATTTACTAAACCCTAAGCATAATAATATAGAGTTTATAATACTTGTAAAAATTAATTTCAACAGCTTTTAATGATATGTACGTATGAGAGACGTATGTTCAGTAACAAGCAATTTTTTATTTTAGTTAGTATTGTAGGTTTAATGGTAATATTAAACTGTTAATAATTTAACATATTAGAATAGTAAAAATTAAAACTTTTGATAATTAACATTAAACTTATAATATGTTAACTAAATTTTGTTTAATTAGAAAAAATTGAAGGTTCATTTTTTTTACATTTATAGTGGTAATTTCGGGGTAAAATATGAAACATTTTGGGTCTCCCCTGAATGATATTTTACTATTGAATCAGAAAGCAGATTTTCCAAAAGGTTTCAAACCATTTACTCTAAAATTCAAAAAGTCATGAAAGTATACAATTAAAGGGTGCCATGATATAACTATGTAAGTTCCACACATTGTGGTAAAAAATTTTATATTTTTAAATTGTTAAAATTATTTGTATTTAAACTATTTGTTCAAATATTCGAGATAATGAAAACTGAGAGCGCTATTTGATTCTGCATACAAAATTATATAAGATTCATGTATTGGACAATTTTTTGCTACACACAATTTGTTATAAATGTGAAAATTGTTTTTATAAAAAATGGTGAAACAAATGAACTTTATTTGCAGCTTTTTTAACTGAATCGAATGACACTATTAGTTCTTCTGTATCTCACATTTTTAAACAAAAATTGTTTGTACAATTTATAACATAAATTTTCTTGAAAAATCATATACTAGTTTTTATGCTAGTTTTTGAACTATTTCAAGACAAAATAGTTGTTTTGAAAGTTTTGAATAATTGTAATTTTTCACGTTTGACAAATACAATTTTCTCTTCTTAAATTTTTAATTAGAGTTTAAAAAACAAAATTTTTGATGACACTTGCATAGTCATGACATTTTTTGACGATATTTTTTTTCGAAAATTGAACTTTCTCATTTTTTTGTTTTAAAAATAATTCTAATTTTGAGAACGTTTTTTTCGCCTTCATATTTTTTTATTGGCACTTACATGATTTTACCGTGACACCCTTCAATTACCTATAATTAATTATGTAAAGCAAGTCTATATTCGCGGTAGAAAATTCCAGGGAATTGAAAGAAAAAAATAATATGCGAGAAGCGAAAGTGACTGAATTTATTGAACTGATTAAGTGAATCGTCTTTTGCTACTTCACATGGGTAGCAGGCGGATAGCTCCATTCAATTAACTGTAACTTCAATTAGCAGTTAATTGATCGAAGCTATTACTGTGACTCGAGTCTTCATTTACCGGGTTATAACAATAAATTCAGGACACTAATTTTATGTTAAAGTTAATATATTCTCTGCATGGTTCATTTAGAGTTACTTAAGTTTTTTTGTTTAAAAATGTATAATTTCTGAATCGTTAGCGAATGTCTCTGATGGGAGGACACCCGCAGGAAAAGCAGACATTTATGAGAGTTACCTAGGATTATTTAAAAAGATTGCTGTTTTTTTTTCAAGAAATAAGAAACACCATTAGAAGAGAATAGCAATCTTTTGGTTTTAATTAAAATTTCTCTTGAAACCGGGTCATCCAGAACCTCCATCCAGCCGTTTGCTCTTTCCAGTACACCTGATTTTATTCAGCAGCTCGTCTAAGAAGCATCAGCATGAATATTTTCTCTACAAAGCGATACATTAACCGAGTAATAGATTAAGTCAAGTCGAAGGCGAACAAGGTGTGTGCGACAGCCTAGCCGGAAGGTTAGCTATATTACACCCACGGCTGTTTCTGTAACGCGCTTTAAGAGAGGAGGCATTATCATTAAACGTTAATGCGACTTCGACCTCGTGTGCAATACCGATCACTATGATCGGCATCATTTCAAAATGTGGAGGCAAGTTTGTGCACACAGAAAACTCGTATTACTAATCACACATTGCACGTGGTGTTAAAACTGAATATTTAATGACCAGACGTTAGAATATTCTGATGATGGAATACTGATGATGAGATGGGATAGATAAGTAAAGGAAAGAAGCGAGAATTAATTAAACCGTTCCCCAGGAAGATCTAAGAAATAAAAACACAAAAATAGAATACGAAAATAAGAGAATTAATTATATGCAAAAGTATAATGAGAATCTGGAGTAGAAGTAGTCTGAACCTACTGTTCAATCACTGAAAGTGGAAAATCGAGTTGTACAATCAAAGGGATTTATGTTTCGCTGGATACAAGAGGGATATTTTTAATGAGCAGAGTCCTGGAGTTGGTTTATTCAAATAATCAAATGTAATTTTATTTACAAAAGAAGTTGTCTCTTCAAAGATGGAAGCTGAAACAGGGTGGCTGGTTTAATTCATGAAAAAATTCATGGATATTTCCTGGTCTGCAGAAGATTGCGACCATTTTTTTATCTGAAGTAATGAAAACTGAATAAAAAATGATTATATAATATCCTACACTAGAAAATATTGACGATATAGAACAATTTCCGAATTATAAAATTCCCGAATCTATACAATGTAACAACGATTTTAATAATAAATAAATAACAAAATAACAAATACCTTTATCAAATAAAAGAGTTTTATTTATTATTATGATAATATGTGAATTTCATTATGGTGAACAATTTCCAAATGTCGTATATTTCATAATCTCGGCAATTTTATTTCAGGAATTTTCTGTTATCGAGAATTTTTCAATTCGGTAGTGCCATAAACTATACAGAATTTTATTATTCGGGAATTTTAAATTGCCGGCGCCTCTTTTTGTAGAAATTGGATCTTTTCATTATTAAAAATGAAATTGTTAAGTAAAAAATTAATCAATTTTAGTTGAGGATACTGTTTAACTACTTTGTTAAAAATTCATTTTTCTCGTTGAATATTTATAATTTTAGCTGAAAATTCATCTCTTTGGTTGAGAATTTAACAATATTTTATTGACTGTTTTTCTGAAATTAAATTTTTTAACTTAAAATTTAAGTATTCTTCGTAGAATTAAAATATTTAGTTGAAAGTTGAGCTTTGTTATGAATTCATTTTTTGTTGTTGTTAAGATTCATCACTTTAGTTGAAGATTGATCTCATTCATTGAAAATTTAAATATTTCAATACAAATTTACTTTTTTGGCTTCAAAATTCATTTTCTTAACTGAAAATTGAAATATTTTATTCTTAGTTAAAAAATGATTTTTTAAAGTTGAAAATTAAACTATTTGGTTGGAAATTAATTTTTGAAACTTAAAATTGATTTTTGTTTTGAAATTGATCGGGTTTTAGTATACAAATTAAATTTTAAAAAAACTTTAAAAATGCAACTGATTGGTTAAAAATGAATCTATTTGGTTGAGGATTCAACTATTTCATTGAAAATTTATTTTTTTCAGTAGAATTCAACTGTTTTTGAGTAAAAATTAAAATTTATTTTAGTTTAAATATCAAGTATTACATTTTTCATTGACAATTCATCTTTTTTCAGTGAAAGCTCAACTACTTTGTTAAAAATTACTATTGTTTTTGTTGAAGATTCATCATTTCACTTGAAAGTTAATCTCTTTGGTTGACAGTTAAACTATATTGACTATGAAATAAATAATTATTCAGTTTCTAATACTGAACCAACAGTTCAATTTTAATAATCAATAATTAATTCTAATTTATAATCAATCCACTCGAAATGTTTTTTCAGACAATACAAATTTCAATTTCAAACGCTTTTAATTTCCATTTGTTTAAGTGAGCATCTAATTTAACAAATTAACTTAACCAAAAGAATAAGAATTGCAATCAAACTTATTTTAAACTGCATCATATCATATGATACGAAATTTGTCACATTTTAAGTAATTGGATAGATTTTCCTTCTAAAAATTGATAAAATTATTGCTAAAAAAAAAGTTCAATCATTTCCCAGTCTCAAAAAATTCCTGGTCATTTCCCGGTTCACCGGCCACCCTGTATGAATGCACAAAAACCTGTCTGCTCGTGTGTGTGTATGGGGGGGGCGGGGGGCATTTACACAGATGTTAACCTGAATCCTTTTACAAAAGCTTCCAGAGACTGATAATGTCAGAAGTTTTCATATAAATCCACGGAATCGCTCCTTTTACTATCTCTCTCTCTGCGCGAATTTTATTGACCTGCTTTGATATCGTGTCTGCATGTCACTCGTATGCTACTTGTATAATGATCTTACGATAAAAGGATTCAAGAAGGGGTTGTCCCAAACTTACGACAAGACCGTCTTGAAAATTCGATATTCCGCGAATAGGTGAATAGGGTGGGGCTAGTTGGAAAAACATGTCGAAAATGAATTGATTTTCTTCTCGCCAGAATATGTACATGCGCATTCATTAAGGGAATTTGTCTCCTATCTCTTACTTGTCATCTGGACTGAAATATTAAATTATTAATCGATGTCTTGGGCACTTAGCAACTAAAATATTTTTAATGCGAAATGATGATGAAAAATGTGTAGAAGAATTAAAGTCGCTGCTGCTAAATTAGGCAAAAACGATGTAAAACTACTAATCGAAATCGTAGTAATCACGTCACTTTTCATGATCAGGCTTTCGACTCCATTCTGTTATACCTGCAATCAAGATTATTCAATCCATCATTATAAGTTCAATGTGTATTCAAGGGTCATTCAAGCCTCTCGGGCATTTCTTGATTCCAGGAATAGTTCATTCAACGCATGTACCGTCGAATAATTTATTCATCCACGGATTCATCTGCCGACTCGTCAAAAAACGTTTTCTGAATATCACCAATCGCCTGCCTGTTGGCCACTGAATTGGTAAACCGGTAAAAAGCCAGAAACTGTCAGGGGATTTATATTTTAACCAGGTATCTTAATTTTTAATCGATCAGTTCATGAGGGTTCGTGTGGTCGCCCTGGACTAAGATTGGAAGGGTGTTTCTAAATCTAGGAATACAATAAAATTCTAAGAGATGGGAGAGGTCTTGTGCTGCAAGAAAATCTGAAAATTAACGTTTCAAAACGCAAACGTAAGCATTGAGGCTGGAATCGTAGTTTCTTCCTCTTCTTTCTGTGATGATAAAAACTGGAGACTTTGCATACAAATGCGTCTGCGAGTCGAACTTTCCTGCCTGCTTCGTCAGGAATACGATCAGAGGAGAGAATGGGTAGCACTGCTGGCAGCAATACTCGATGCCTGGGGTTCTGTGTTTAGCGAGTACGTGTCTGCTCGGGTAAAGGCCACGAAGATGCCCGACACATGACGAGGAGAATCGAAGTTCAGCACGAGCGCCCGAGCTGCGGTCCTCGACTCTGGTGCGAGCTATGGCTATTGACCGAACCTGGCGAACCGGCCGGTCAGCTGTGAGCTGAACCGCTACCGACTCTTGCCAGTATTCGTAGTGTTAAAATTATCAAAAAATCGGCGAAAATTGCCCTGAAAGAAAGGAAACAGCAGCCCGATATTGCCAATAGGAGTGGTCTTGCGCGGAAAAAGAAACGAAATCGGAGGAAGTAGTAGTCGTCCACCATCTCCTTCGCCTTCTAGTCACTCGACGTTCGACTCGGCCAGTGCGTGCTCGGAACTCAGCCACGGTACATCTACGCCACTGCTTCGCCCGTGGAAGCGAGATAGGTGGTGCCTCGAATATCGGCAAAAGCCAAGATACGACGGATTCGCGACTGGTTCGTGGCTTCCTGACAAAGATACGGTGTTGTGTGGATTGAAGGCGAGTGAAACTTGGAGAAGAGACCGGGAACGAAGCAGGAACAGCAGGCAGAATTGAGAAGTGTTGAGTGAATAGTGTGGATAGTGTTAGTGTGGTACCGGTGCAGGTATCGGTTTAATCCGTGTATATGCGTGTAGTGCTGGGAGCCCCTAAAAGAATTGCTGTAGCTTTGGATTTTTCCATTGGGGTCGGGAGTGAACCATTGCGAGCGCTCTCCTATAAATGATTGTCGCGAGAGCACCTATTTGACACAAATCACCAAAATCCCAACAAGTTTTAAATGATTTAATGACGAATACACCAACCACGAAAAAGAGGGTCATCCCTGAAGATGATATCGTCCCTGGCAAGCTCGTAAAAGTCGTCTGAGCGCATCGATCGTCGATTCTCTCTTGACAAAGGAAAGAGACCCACTCGAAATTATAGCATATAGTTTCTTGGCAACAAATACTTGATGATAAAGTTGAGAGAAAGAGAAGTTTGAAGTGAGAGGGATCAAAAGAAAGGGTATCGATGGTTGATCTGATAAGAAAGTCTTAGCAACTTGTACGAATTGACGAGAATCAAACTAATTATCTTGATAAAGTAAAGAGAGTTATTAACGATAAAGTGCGAGAGCCTTTTTCTTGTTGGAACATAGAAAAAAGCGATGCTTGAAAAACCTGTCGAATCGCTCGATTCGAGGCTTCTGTAGTGGGTTCCGGCGAAAATTGCGCGCACTGTAGTGGGCTGCGTCGAAACCGGTTTCGTTTCGCTTCGAATCTCGCGTTTATAAAGGTCGTGCGTCGAGGGAGGAGTAAGACTCGTGGAAAACGAATTTACACGAGGACACCCGCACTCAAGAGATTCCTTATCTCTCTTGCCCGTCTCGATCTCTCTCGTTCTCTCTCTCTATCCTCCTCTCACGTCGGCACTAATGTGAACCGTGACAATAGCGATTAGTAATCGTCGGAGGAATTTGGCTAAGAAATTAAATTTGAAAGGAGTTACAGCTTGGAGAACCAAGTTCGAGTGGACGAAGAGTTCCATCGGAATTTGACCTTGACCAGTTAGATGAAAAGATGATGGTACCTTGGTCCGGAGAGTTAGGAACGACTCTTGGACCCTTGTTATCGGTTGCATCTCGTGTTTCTGTATAGAGAAAAAGGCCCTGTGGTTGAATTAAAGGTGGGCAAGATGGAGGGCAGTAATTTCAGGGAGGAACAGGATTCGCCTGAGAGCGGCTCGTGCATGGTGGACCGTCTTAAAACCTAATTATTATCTAATGAGCCAAATAGGCCAAGTGATTAGTGATGAAGCGCGCATCGAGCGCTTTGACAGTGGCACAGGTGCAGTCTGTGGTCTTGCCCGGCAAGGTCCACGAACCTCGTAGCCCAGCGGGATTGCTGTCCACGGAGGAGGTTGAGGACGCGACCTCCAGGTCGATCAAGTGCGACCCCAAGTTACTCCAGAGCGATGAGAACAAGATCGCCAAGTCGCCGGCAATGTCCCGATTGCTAAGCGTTGACTCTGAGAATTATATGCTGAGGAAGGGATCAGGATCGAGTAGCACGACTTCTACGTCTTCGTCGATGTCGATCACCACGACCTCGAACATCGTCACAACTCAGCAAAGAGATTGTCCACGTGGATTTCCCATTGGATCCAGCAGGCTCTCCGCCACTGGGAACGGCACTTACTGCACGGCAGACATCTCATTCGTGCAGGTTTCATCAGTATCAGGCCACTTGAATCCGCCGAACAACCTGGAGAAATCAGTGAGCTGCGAAAGTTCGCAGAACGGCTACGACGAGGCTAACAACCAGTCCATCCGTTCTCCACACGACTCCTCGGCACCCGGGAACAACCACGTTGATCGTGCTGCTCTAGCTAAAGGAGGCGCCACTGTCGCCCAGCGACGAACCTCGAATCAAAGTCAAATAGGGTTTTCAAATTCAGCACATAATGTGCCCTTATCAATATCTTCCTCTGCCTCTTCCTCCTCCACCAGCAATCCCTTTAGTCCTTCCTTTAATCCGAAGCAAGTGTCACCTGGCAAGGTTTTGGAGAACGCGTACTCGGGTGTTCTCGGGCAGAAGGCGCAGGACGAACAATCGCAGCTGGTCGGGTTCCAGCTGCAATCGGATCGATTGGACCTATCGACGAGCGAAAGTTCCGCGATCGACGTCGTCGGCGAATATGTCAGTTCCTGTGCCAGGCCATTGTCCTTCCATAGGCACATGTGCTGGTGCAGCTCCCAAGTGCCGGTTTCCGATAACTCAGTTGCTGACGATCAAGTGACCGAGGCTGAAATAGAACAACTTTCTAAAGCTACAATTAATAATAACAATAATAGTAACAATATTAATAATAATAATCATAACAATGTCAAGTCAAATTTGACCGGGAATGATGCAACCACAAAGAACGGATTTGTGGTTGTAAATGGTGTGACAAATGGAATCGATACCAGCGGATTAGTTGATAGTGTAGTTAATCATGTTAATTCTTACCGAAGTCTCTGTTGCTGTATGTGCGGATCTCTATGTCCTACAGAGTGCCACGCGTGCTTCCACGTCGTCTGCTCGGAATACAGCGGACAGCATCTGTGCCAATGGAGTTCCAAGGGTCATGCTCTGCCGGGACAGGTCTTCGACAAGGAAAAGGTCAGTGTGCACGACGTGCGTTCTTATCTTTTTTATCGCTCTCCTTTTCTTCTTTCTCGATTTTCTACACGTGCCGCCCATTCTTCTCCCTATTTACATTTCCAAGCCACATACCTAGTTCTCGATGCCTCTCGAAAAAAGGCATAAAAAAAGAAAATGAAAGTCTTGCTGAATTGGAAAATCGAGACACCAATGCATTGTTTAGGCATTGTTTCTTAAAATGTATTGGGTTATTATTTGTTCTAAAAATCAATTTAATTATGTTCTTTTGGGAAAAAAGATATTGTTTTAATCTGAATTCACAAAAACCAACTTAGACTTGCTTAAAATAATTTACCTACTATAATTGGCTGTTAACAAAAAGTAAATTTAAAAACATTTGCACTTAAAGACGCTTTATAATTGTGCTAAAAAAATTCCGTATTTATATTAACCTAAAATTAACTCAATATTTGTACTTTTAGTTCTATCTAATTCTACAGTAGCCTTTTTCAAACTTTATTTTGAATATCATCAAGGTCAAAGTAAACTAAACAATTTCCGCTTTTTTCGACAATGATGCCGGAAGTCCAGGCAAAATTAGTGGGAGGCGGAACTTTAGGAATAGGCAGGCAGATAATTATAAAGGTATATTGTTAGTGGTTGATTATGAAACAATCTGTTTAGATAATTACATTTTTTAAATAGGAAAGAAATTTTTTTATTGCACATTTCTAAATTTGCTAACATTTAAAAACATTCTTCGTACATCATCTAAATAAAAGTAGATTTTTTTCGACAAATTGAGGTAAAAAATTGTTTGACTTCAATCAGAAGAACTCTTAAAAATATTCATACGCAAACCCTGCAGATTGAAACGAATCTTGAGTTTCGTTAGTATCTATTTAAAAATTCGTTCAAGATCAAAATGAAATCTGCTTTCAGATGAATAATTTTATGCACCGAAATTGGAACTTGCAGAAAATTTACAAATCAAAATTAGTGTTTCAAACTACCCTTTTTTGGCTTATTAGAGATGATTAAATAAAAAAAAAAGGAAAAAGAGAGAAAGAGTCTAGACCCTGAAGTAATTTTTTTGTGACATTTACCGAGAAATTTTCTTAGTCTATACAATTTCAGTCAAATACGAGATGAATTACTTCACTTGTTACCAATAGTGCTTCACTTCTGAAACTTGAAATAATCTATCTCTTCTTTTTTTCTCCATAATTTGAATGCTCAGACTTTCCTTCAATTGTCAGATAGGTACAATGCTGTGATGTAATTTAACTTTATAATTCTTGAATAATCCAATAAATCTTGCTATATCGAATTAATATGATTTACTTTACAATCATTGCACCATGACTTCATAAATTTTGAATTAAAATCAGCTTGGGCGTTTATTTGAATATAATTAAATGCGTTGCCTAGGTTAATTAATTGTATAATAATGTTCTATTATTGACAAGTTCAGTTCATAACACATGAATGAACTCGTTTTAAAATTTAATTAATTGTCTTATATCCTGAAATGTCAGTTGCCATTATAGTGTCTCGAATTGGTGTTGGTAACTGGAACTTTCATAATGAGTGACATAACTTTAATTTTATAACTTACCGATAAATGAATATTCATGATTTTCTTATTTTACTTTTTTGCTCTAATGATTGTAAGTTTAATATGGAAGGTTTTTCTAATAGGGTTTTCTTATAGGGTTAAGGGTTAATTCTTTGAATGGTTTATTAGAAGTCGATATCATTCCACCGATAAGTAATTGATAATCGAATAGCCATGGATTTGATTGAAAACAAACCGTTTAACATTCATTATTATACCAAATATATGTAACATTATATTTTCATACTTTGAAAAAGCTTTAAACTTTAATAATAAGAATGTGATAAAACTTGGTTGGTTAAGCAACTAAAATAGAATATTCTACAATTAGTTTTCGAATTGAGGAATGATTCAAGGTTTGAAGTTCAACACTTGAAGTCTAGTGGCATAACTAATTCCCCTTCAGGGTTAAGTTGTTAAGTCAATCTTGACTGACAGTCTTCGCAAATTGAAGTTAAATTCTGAATATAAAGTTACATTTTTCTTTCGTTAAATTATATATTGTTTTATTTTATTTATCAAGCCAGATGAATGCTTTTATGGGTCTTATTATCAATTAACTAACTGGATTAACTATCTATCAAGTGAATAAAGCCTCTCAGTAAAGCTATTGAAAAGTTTGCCAATTGCTCATGTCTGCAAAATGGCAATAGTCCTTGGTAAAGCAAATTGAGAGTAATAGATAATCCACAGTTCGCTTCTTGCTATAGAAAAACAGAAGCCAGGCTGTAACTGACGCTCCCAACGTTGATAATCCTGAGATACGATTATTCGCTAACATTTCACCTATGAACTTTTGATTATTGAGTTTTTCATACTTTTTCATTACTGCATTGTCGAGTTCCATATCTTCAAACCTAGATTATATCGGGATACATATTTCAGTCTCAACTTAATCCGATCAAATATTATGAAATTTGTAATAATGTAGAATATTATTTTTTAGATTCATTACAACAACAATATTTCACTATAAAGAAACTGAAATACAAAGAAGTAAAGTATTTTTTCGTTATCATTATTATCTTAATCATGTGAAGTAATCTTTTGACAGAATACAACGAGTAATTATGTACGGTCTTATTTTCTGATGAGAACTACTTAATTTAGAAGACGGATGTACAGCAGACGATGCGAAAACACCTTTTTAAATTAATCACGGAAAAATTTATTGTTTATTTAACTTTATTTTATTGTATTAACTCAGAGGAGTGAGTCCTCTTCTGTTATCTTTTAATATTAAGGACTAACTTAAACGGCTCTATTATAAAAAGACGATAAAAGTTCCCTGTACGTATGCGAGAGACAATCTCACGTCATTTGCAATTTGTCATCGTATTACTTCTACTAAAAAGAATCTAAGTTTATGATAACGATTGTGGTTTTATTTTCATTTTTAATAAGAACAAATTATCAATCTTCTGCGCCTTTAACATCCAACCATATATCTAATCTGTCATGTGTTACTTAAGAGATGAGCTGTATTTGCTCCTCCTATTTTATGAAATACTTTTTTTCAAGACAGTAGGGAGTAGGTATAGACAATAGAGAATTTTTTGCATTTTTAAAATATATATATTTTGTAAGTTCAAGATCAAAGGGTTTGACAGAAACACTTTTGTTAATTTTACACTCTTATTGCTTGTTTCAAATTGGCTGAAAATTTTGGTTTATAAATACTTCATTTGAATGAGCGGCCATTATGATGACGTCATTTATACGAAGATTATCATCTACGCAAAAAAGTAGGGACATTAATAAAACGGCGACGATTTGTTTGAAAATATAGAGAGTCGATTTTAACCAAAAACCCAAACTTATATTTTTTGCCATTTTTTTGCGCTTCTACATGGAAGATATTCCTTAAGAATATCGCATTTCCTCCTTTTCTCAAAAACAGTGAGATATAAAAATTGTTAAGATAAAGGGAATTTTGAGGGGAAAAAATGAATTCTCGTTCAAACTTTGTTTGGTCCGCATAAGGCTTCCTCATATGCGGAGAAACTGTACACAAAATATGGAAAAAATAAAAAGGTTTTCCAGAAAAACTTTAGTCTGTTTTTTCTTTGAATTTTGAAAACATAAAAAGAATAGTTTGTGGGAAGTTCAATTTTTTTTGAATTTTCTGTTTTTGGCCTTGACGGCATCCGATTCTACTCGAATATATTTTATCAGTTAATTACTTTCATTACAATTTTATGAAATAAACATTATTAACCGATATATAACATAAATGTTAGTAATAAATAACAATTGTTTTATTATTTTTATTTCTAAAAAGTTTCTGAAAATATTGGAAAGACATTCTATCACTTTTTGAGAATTTTTGGTTGTAAATGTGCAAGATATCAGGAAAGAACAAAGGGTATTTTTTTTATAACTTTTTTTTGTGTGCAAAGTTTTGTCTTGTCATTTTTGTATCTTTCGTTGTTCACGAGAATAATGCGAGAATTCGCTTTAAAAAAAAAATTATCCTGGCCGGAAAAATAGTTTAGTCCACAAAAAATATAAGGGATGTCTTCCGTATGGAAGATCAAATTTAACAAAAAAGTGGCCAAAATGAATGTGTTTTTTGTTAAAATCGAATTTTTATGTTTTTAAACAAATATTTGCAATTGTTTTTATTCTAATCTTTTTTCAAATTTTCCTAAGGGTTTGGGAAGCGGACAGAATCCGAAAAGAAAAGTGGGATATATTGATTAGATAAAAAAAACTATACAAGTGTAAAGAAAAATTGGTTGAAAAATATATGTCAAAATATACATATTCGTAACTTTTTGGAAAGATTTCCTTTCTCACAAGGGAAATTTTAGTACTTTCTAATTTCCTTTTAAACAGAAACATATTTCGTAATTTCTTTACTGGATGTTATTGTTTACATAGGAAATAAAATGTAAATTATCAGTATAGTTTCGTGTCCAGATGCTAAGAAAATTCTGGGTTAGGATACGGCTTCAGCGTTCAAAAATAGATTAGAATCCACTGGAATGTCTCCAGAAAAAGAATATATATTTTTTTTGTTAGTGATAAAATAACTTTATAAAAAAACTTTATTAATAATGTTTAAACTATAATGAAGTTCAGGATATAATAGAACGAATGTCTTGCAAGAAGTTAAACTTCTGTTTTAAAATAATTTTTGATTTACGCTTTATGTTACCATATTTTTTTCTCATTAAATTGATTACATGTATTCAACTTGTTTGAATTTTATCAGTGACTAGTCGAATTTTTGTTTAAGTTGAATAAGTTTCTGAGATAAGAAATAAATACGTGGAACTTGAGAGAATAAAAATTTGAAAGCATTAATTTTCCCGAGCTTACTAATTTATCCTTAAAAATAATAAAAATAAAAATTAATTAATTTAATTATCTTCTATTTACAGCTCATTTAAATTGCATTGTTATGTGTATTTCAAAATGTTTATTTCCATACGTATATTTGTTTGTCTATAATCATACATTTGTCCAAGATTAGTTTTCCGGCGTGAGCAAAGATAAAAACTCTTAATTTATTCTAGGTTACTCGTGGTTTACCGACACTAAATAAATTTTCTCTGCCTTTCTCTTGTCATTCTCTTGTCAGAAAATCGTTCTGGACGCATGTAATGTTAGTGCAAGTGAGGTGTTTACACGAGACCACTGAAATATTTGCAGCAGTCACTTTAAAATAGCATTAATTGCCTATAGTGGCCGAAAATATCACTTTTCGTACCTCCTACTTTCTCTAGCCGCATGCTTATCTTTGCTTTTTACTTGGCATCAGAAACCACTTATTCTCCTTGTACCTCAAAAATGCTTGCCAGTTAAAGACCACCTCGAATGAACTCAACATCTTTATTTTCAAAATGAAAAATCTTGATTGCTTTGGCGTAAATTCCGCAAAAGTTTGGTCTGTACCAAGGACTTCCACTTTATTTTACTCAAATAACATTTTTAAGATAAAGTCACTATACTCATTTGTTTCAATAAAAATGTCATTTATAACTTTTTTAAATAAATTAAAACAGAGTTCAAAGGTTTCTGAATTTTATTGACTTTAAAAAATTTTCCTTTCAATTCTTTTTATTTCATCCTGAAGTCTTTGAAATTACCTTGAAATCCGCTCAATTTGATGTTTTTTCTATTTTCGATTTTTTGTTTTTGTTTTGTCAGCTTCTTCTTATTTACATATATTTTTCTGCATTAAATTTTTTTTTTTAAATAAAAGAATTTCGTTTTATTCACTTGGTTTGTTTATAATTTGTCTTGATTTCTTATGAATTTCCTCGAATTCTTTGAAATTCTCTTGAATTGTTTTAATCTACTGGGCTTTTTGTAAATTCATTCAATTCTAATCTATCGATGGATTTTTTATAGGTTTTTTTCTTTGATTTTCCCGAAACTTTTTTAACCCTCCTTAAATTTTGTAGCCATTTTATCAATTTATTTTAAATTCATGTAAGTTTTTCTGAATTCATTCCAAATTTCATGAATTCATTTTACTTTTTAAATATTTCTAAATTGTTTTCAATTAACTTCATTTTTTAATTCACCTTGAATTTTTATGAATTCCATAGAATTCACTCGAATTTTATTTAATTTGTTGGTTTTTCTTTTCATTTTTAAAATTTACTTCAACTCACGTGAATTCTGTTTAGTTCCATTTTTCTCAGTACGATAGAAATGGTTTTAATTTTTAAATTTTGTTTAATTATAGTCTCAAATTCTTCAGAATTTCTTGAAAGTCTCTTGCATTTCTCTTCATTCTTATAAATTCACTCCACTTTTGCTGAAGTCAGTGGAATAATGTTGAATCTTTTCAGCATATTTTAATTTATTTGGAATTCACCCTGAATTCTGTTAAAAAATTTGAATTCCTTGTTATTCTCTTGATGTTCACTCTCGCTGAATTTTTTTAAATTCTTTAGAATTTACTTGAAACCTTCTAAATTCATTTAATTCTTCTAAAGCAAATAGACTGCAGAAATTTTGTTCAGTGACTTTTAATTCACCCTGAAGTTGTTTAAACTAACATTGAATTCTTAGGCAGTTCATAAAATTCTTTGGGATTTCCTTGAATTATTTTCAATTCCCTCGAATTTTTTTAATTCATTTTAAATTTTTATAGATTTCATCGAATTGTTCATATTTCCCCTAAATTTATCTAATCATTCCACTCCAATTTTGTTTAATTCGTCGGAATTTTTGTTTCATATCACTCAAATTCTGTTGTATTTGTCCTGAATTCTGGTTCACTCCCATTTGTCGCAATGCGATGGAAATTCCTTGATTTTAAAAACTTTGTTCTATATTCTTTCAGATTCTTATGAATTTGACTAAAGTTTCTTGAATTGCTTTAAATTTTTAAAAATTGATTCCTATTTTACTGAAATCACTAAATATTTTGGATTTCTTGAAGTCTTTCAACTTAATTGAATTCATTTGGAAATCATCCCGAATTCTTTTGAAGTTATTAACTCTCGTTGAATTTGGTTGAATGCTTCTAAGTTCACTCAATTATATTCAAGTAAATGGAATAAAAATTTTTTAAATTGTATGTTTAGTTCGCTCTGAAGTCGTTAAATTCACCTTGAATTCTTAGGAATTTTATCAAAATGCATGTCAATTTTAATTCAGTTTTTTTAAATTTATCCTGAATTTGTTAAGTTTATCTGTAATCCTTATAAATTTCATCCAATTCATAGTATCAATTTTTTAAATAACAAATTGTTAGTTCTAATGATTCTTGTGAACAGTTCTTCTTAGCCAGGAGGTCACATCGTATCCTGTGACTTGAGATTTTTGCTTCAAGCGTTCAAGGAAAATTCAAATCACTGTCTAGAAGATTAGTCAGCAAAATGATTTTGCATATTTAAATCGTGCTTTAAATCCTGCGGTGGCAATTTAGAGGGTGTCTATAAAGCTTGCTATCGACTTATCAACTGTTCTCTTTTTTTTTGTAGCGAATTCATATGTTTAGGTTGAAAACTCATCATTTGAATTGAAAAATCATGGCTTTGGTTTGAAAAATGAACTATTATATCGAAAATTATTATTTTTTAAAATGAAAATTCTTTTTTTTTTACTGAAAATTTAACTGTTAAACTTTTGGTCACAAAATCATAATTTAAATTTTATTATTTTGCTGAAATTATGTTCTTTTTGTTAGAAAATTAATCTTCTTGATTAAAAATTAAACTATTCCAGTCAAAGAGCAGTCCTCAGTTTGAATGAAAATGCATCTTTTGGTTTAAAAATCAACGATTGTAGTTAAAGGTTTAAAATTTTAGTTAAAAATTCATCACTGTTTCAAAATTTAACTACATATTTTGTTGCATTTTTTTTATTAAAAATTAATTTTTTTAACTAAAAATTCAGCTTTTACATTTTTTGTTAAAAGTTGATCTCTTCAGTTGAAAATTCATATTTTTTGGTAGACAATTAATATTAGTGGTTAAAAATTATATTCTTGGTTAAAAATTCACAAACATTTATCTGTTTCAGTTGAATATTTATTATTTTAGTTTAAAATTTATCAGTTGAATTGAAAATTTTAGTATTTTGTTTATGATTCGCTTTTTTTTTTGTTAAAAAATATTTTTTAAAGTCAAAATTGTACAATTCCATTTTTGTTGGAAATTTATCTTAACTCTGGTTAAAAGTTAATGTGCTTTGTCTTTAAATGCATCGTTTTAATAATAAAAAAATCATCAATTTGGTAGGTAAATCAACTATTTGGTTAAAAATGCATCTGTTTTGTTAAAAATCCAATCTTTTTACGTGAAATGTTATAAATTTAAAATTGAATTTATTATCTTAGTATTCACATTAATTTTACTTAAGGCCATGTGATGAGTGATTCACGTGACCAGACTAGATTCCTACCTTACCTCCCTATTTTTTATTTCCTAACTTATGTTTACATGAAGCGCTACATTAAGTTGAAGATTTTGGATAATAATTAAGAAGCACTGAAAACGGTGGGTCGGTTCCTAAAATTTTATAATTATGAAGTTTTTTTTGTGAATAAATTTTTTTTGCTTTTTTCATAATTATTAAAATTTAGGACCAGACCCACCTTTCTTAGGGCTTCCAAATGGCGGTAAGGTAGGAATCTTGTCACGTGACCCACTCGTCACATGGCTTAAAAGAATATATATATATATATATATATATATATCCGTGAAAAATATCCTCATTTACCCTTTTTTTGCAGGGGTTCTACTCATCTTGAAAATCTCTTAAATTCAAATCATTAACATGTTAAATATACGCTTAATTTTAAGTATTTGAAGATAAAATAAAAATTTGTTTCAATTATTATTCAAACTAATAAACTTTATAAACAAATTCAAAAAATTATTAATTAAGTTCTTAGTAATACTTATTTATGTAATTATTTGGCGGCAATAATACACTTAAGAATATCTTATAAAATTGATACAAGTTTTCTAAATTAAACATATTCATTAAATCTCTAGAAAATTGTACAACTAATGAATTATTTATCCTTTATTAAATTTACTTTCACAAATGTAAAAAAAAGTTATTAGGGTTTTCTGATTAATAGCACTATTTTTACGCATCTAAATATTTACAAGAACTGAAAAAAACATTATTTATAAATAAAGTGTGAAATTGGGCGACCATCTTACAGTAGGTAATGATCATACAGCAGATAATCATTAATTTATTATCGCAAAAATATAAGTAAAATAATAATTATAATTTTAATATATTAACTCGTATCGTGCCTTAACTATCATTTAGTTCAAATTATTATTCTGTATAGATTAGTGTTTTCAATCAATGATTATCTACATTCTATTGTAGGGTGTTTCCTTGAATCGTTCCGTATTATGAAAAAAAAGATTCTGCAGCTTCTAGCAAACCGGTAAAAATTGCAATAGCAGAGATTGAAGCCTTCAGAACAAAAACTAAAAAAGTCGAAACTTAATTGCCTGGGAAATAATCTGAAAAGCCTTTATTGAGTCTGAGATTTTTGTTTCGAAGTTTATCAGTCTGATGTTGACGTTTGCACAATAACTTCGTTTGATTTACTATGCTCCTCTAAGGTGTGGTATTTGTACAAGTTTGTACAGTTGTCAGGTGCTCTATGATGCCCACGAGGGATTTATACAGTTTAATGTTTCCCTTTTACGAGTATTAGTACTGACAATGAGAAGAAAATTAATAATACGGCTTTTCTTTTTTTAGCCTGTCAGTGAGTGGACATCTCTGAATGTCGTCGAATGGATGTCAGCTCTCAACCTTTATCGCTATGCAGACGTTTTTAAATCCAAGGATATTAAGGGTAGCGATCTACTTCACTTGGACCGCGAGAAGCTAATGGTAAATATAATTTTATTTCAATTTTATATAACAACTTGCTAAATGTTCAAATCCGAAACGTCACATTCTTTCTTCTATCCACTTTTTCATTTCCACTTTTTTTCAAATTCGTATTTTATACCCTGTTTTCAAAAAACTTTCTGTTTTTTCGCGTGTTCGCTTAAATGCGAACTGTTTTTAGTTTAAAGTTAATTATTTTTGATTGAAAAGTCGACTGTTATATTTTTGGTTCAGAATTCATCTCTTTTGGTTGCTATTTCTACAATTTGATTCAAAACTTTATTATTTTGTGAAAAAGTCATCTTTTTTATTCGAAAATTCTAGTGCATGATTGATGATTAAACTATGGTTTGGGAAATTGTTTTTCCTTTCTGTTTAAAATTAATTTTTATAATTATTAGTTTATAGTTATACTGTATACTAGTTATATAGTTTTTAGTTAAGAATTCGTATTTTTTATTAGAAAATTAATCCTTTTATTAAAAAATTTCTGTTTGCCTGAAAATTCTTTTTTTTTTTTTTTGAAAAATAATGTTTGAACTTGAAGTTTAACTATCTCATTTTTTGTTAAAAATTAATCGCTTTTGCTTGAAAATTCAACCATTTGGTTGTAAATTCACTTTTTAGTAGAGTACCAATAAATTTGGATTGAAAATTCAACTGTTTTATAGATAATTAAATAACCATTTTTTAAAAATCTTTCTCGGTTAAAAATGCAACTCTTTTGTTGAAAATTTAGTCTTTTTGGTTTAAAAAATATTCTTTTTTGGTAGAAGTTTTATATTGTTTCATTAAACAATGCAGCCGTTTGATTAAAAATAAATTTGTTTCTTAGCCGAGAATTCATTTTTTTCTAATTCAACTGTTTTTGAGTAAAAATTTAAAATCTTCTTTCGTTAAAAATTAATTAATTTAACTGAAAATGTACCCTTCTTGTTCGACAATTCAATTATTTGATGGAAGATACATCTTTGTAGGTTACAAATTTAATTATTTGTTTTAAAAAATCGAATCATTTTATTGAAAGTTCAATTATTTTGTTGGAAAAATTTTTTCATTTTGATAAAAGCTCTAGAATTTGGTTCAAAATGCAACGTGATTGTTGAAATTCAATGTTATTGTTGAAAATTCGCCTTTTTGGACAGAAAATTCGTTCCTTTGGATTGAAAATTAATCTTTCTTGATGGAAAAGTTATTGCCTGAAAATTGGTATATTTTATTGAAAATTTAAATATTTAGTTAAAAAATAATCTTTTTTGATTGAGAATTTAATTTTTTGTTGAAAATATATTTTTTGTGTCTAAAATATTCGACTTTAAAGTTGGAAATCTAAACTTCTGTTAGAAGTATTCTCTTTTGGTAGAAAATTCATAATTTTTTGGATATATATTCAACTGTTTTGTTGATCACGCAATCTATTTCGACCTGAAATCTTAAGCGTTATATCCATTCCCCGTAGATGAGACTGCTTCTAAAATTAAAGACATGTACTTTGTAAATTGTTATGTACTTGAATTGAAATTCCTGTTTGGAAGACCTCCAAATTTTCAAACCTTCAAATTTTAACGCCTTCAAATTCGATAGCCAATGAATTTGAAAATATCTAAATTTAAAAACCCGGCATTTTTGTGTTACCCACTTTACAAAACCTTTAAACTTTACATATGATTTAAATATCAAATATCGAGAATTTCAGAACTGTCCCTGTCTAGTAAAGATGTTATCATTTGAACTTGCTGTTTTCTTTACATTGTTCAGGAAGTACAGTCCGTCCTCCTTTTTTTTATCTAATCCCTTTTTTCCATTTTTTACCCTTAGATTTCAAAAATTTCCTCATACACATCAAATTGAGAAATATATCTTTTCTTTTCTCTCCGTTTTAAAAACGTTTTGAATTAATTTTTAAGAATCATAGAGAGAAGATCAAGACATTATGAAAAAAATACGCTTGGAAATGAATTTTTCTACAAAAATACGAGAATAAATTATCTTCAATAAAATTAATGTATGTATTACTGATAATAAATTCAAATTATAATGCATCAAATTCTTAATGTTTCAAATAAAAATATTGCAGTTTAAACAAAATAGATAATATGGGACAAATATTTCAATTTTCAACCATAAAGATTAATGTTCTATCAAAAAATATTAATTTTCAAGCCAGAAAGAGTCAAAACCCCAGAAATATGAATTTTTAACAAAAAACCTTATTTTCAACCAAATAGTTGATTTTTCAACCTTAAAAGATGGATTCTCAACAAAACAATAGAAAAGTTTTCAACCAAAAAGGATGAATTTAAAAAAAAGTTGTTTAATTGTCAATAAAGATTTAATGTTCAAATCAAAAACAGTTCAATGTATCCAAAAAAGACAACTTTGTAACAAAATATTTGATTTGTCAGCCAAACTATTAGATTGTCAAGCTAAAAAGACGATTTTTCTATCAAGAATTTGAATTTTCAACCCGAAAATATGAGTTTTTAACGAAACAGTTAATTTGCACCCAAATATTTAGATATTTAACACAAACAGGTGTATTTTCAACAAAACAATTGAATTTCAACCAAGACTAAAACAAAATAATAAAACAAATTGACCAAAGAAGATAAATTCTCAACAAGACTGTTGATTTTTAATACCAAAATGATAAATAGGTGTACAAAACAGTTGAATTTTAATCCAAAAACATGAATTTTCACAAAAAAAGTGAATTTGCAGTCAAATAGTAGTTGCATTCTTTTACCCAAATGGTTGAATTTTCGACTCAAAAAGGGGATTTTGAAAGAAAAAGATTCGAATTTCAAACTTAAAAATGTGAAATATAAGAAATGGTTCAATTTTCGACACAAAAAGAGGAATTTTTAAGAAACCATAGAGTGAAGTTTATGAACAAGAAAGATTTTTGATTCAATAATAATTTGCCTGAAAAAACATGGAAATATCAGGGATTTTTTTGTAAGTCAGGGCATTTTTTCGAGGGTGTGCTTTGTTTTCTTTCTAATTGCAATCTGAATGTGAATAAAAATGATTCTTCATTTTTAAAATTAGTTTTATATTACTGTATTTAACAATTTTGTGGATAATTCTTGTTTTTTTTTGCTTTTCTTTAATTAATTTTTTTTTACTGAAAATTTAATTATACTATTAGTTTTTTGATATTTGAACCTTTTCAGTTATAATTTCAAGTTTCTGGTTCAAAATTTATGTATTTTGTTAAACTAATCTTCTAGTATGAGCAGTCAGCCTTCTGATTAAAAATTTGACCGTTTGTTTGCAATTTTTTCTCTCTCTTGACCGAAAAATATTTCTTGATTGAGAATTCAGCTCATGTTAAAAATTCGTCTTTTTGGTCGAATTTAACAGTTTTTGATAAAAAATTAAAGTCTTTTTTGGTTGCAATATCAACTATTACATTTTTCGTTGAGAATTGATATTTATTGGAATACAAATTTGAATAATCGGTTGAAATTTAAACTCTTCTCATAAAGATTAATTTTTTGGTTGAAGATTCATTATTTGAACTAAAAATTCATCTTTCTGGTTGAAAGTTCGTTATTTCTTTGGCTGTCAATTAATTTTTATTACTGAAAATTTAACTATTTCAGTTGAAACTTTAACTATTCAGTCGCACATTTGTTTGTTTTTGTTTTTGTTGATTTGAAAAAAAAAACTGAATATGTAACTATTCCAATTGAATATTGCGTAATTTTAGTTGAAAAATTGCCTCTATAGTTGAATATAAATTTGTTAACTAAAAATTGAACTATTCAATTTTTGGTTGATAATTATTTAAATTAGTCCAAATCGAGTGTTTTTTTGATTGAAATTAATCTTTTTGGTTGAAAGTTTAATAATTCTAGATAAAGCTTAATCCTTTCAGTTGCAATTTCATCTTTTTTTATTTAAAATTGAACTATTCCATTTTTTTCTATGTGTGGTCTTGCTAGCTTAACGTTAAGCTGGCATGCCACAGTTTTTTTTCGAAAAAATGCGGACCATGCAATTTTTCAATAGGGCATTAAGTGAGCCTTAAATGAGCCCTAAATTATAGTGTCAAAAAATGGTGAGAAATTTATTTTTTTCTATGTGTGCTTCTGCTAGGTTAACGTTAAGCTAGCATAAACACGTTTTTTTTGTTTTAAATTTGGCCTATCGGGCATTAAATTAGCCCTAAATGAGCCCTAAATTTCCTATAGGTTTTTAGTCCATTTTTGAAATGTGGCCCTGCCAGCTTAACGGACCTAATTTTTTGTTGAAAATGTATATGTTTTAGTTAAAAATTCATGTATTTTAATAAAAGTTCATGTATTTGATTAAAAATTCATCTTTTTTGGTAGAAAGTAATCTTCTGAATTGAAAAATTATCTTTTCGGTTTGATATTCAACTATTTCAATAGAAGAATCATCATTTTAGGTGAAAATTAATCTTCTTGTTTTAAAATTCAACTATTCCAGTTGAAGATTCATTATATTATTTGAAAATGCATTTATTTTGTTGAGAAATCCATTTTTTGTAGAAAATTAATCCTCTTGTTTAAAAATGAATCTTTTTGATTGAAAATGTAAATATTTTAATTAAATATTCACCATTTTAGCTGAAAATTAATTGTTGGTTTTAAAATTAATCTGTTCAAGTTGAATATTTATTTTTTTAAGTTAAAAACTCTCCTCTTTTGTTAAAATTTTTCTTGTTTGTGGAAAATTCATTTATTTAACTGAAAATTTATCTATTCCATTTTTTTTTGAAAACTGATAATTTTGAGCTTAAATCGCGTGTTTTCAGTTCGAAATTCAACAATTTCGTTGGAAAAAAATCTGTTTTTAGCTGAAAATTCAACTATTTGGTTGAGATTTCATATATATTGTTAAAAAAATATATTTTTGATTGGAAATTAATAATTTTGGTTGAAAATGCAACTATTTGATAAAAAATTCATATATCTTGTTGAAAATTCAATTATTTTACTTTAAAAGCAAGTAAAATTCCGGAGATGTTCTGTTTTGATACAAAACAAGTGTGTTTGTTTTGACTTTTTGCAGAACATGGGTATAAAGGATGAGTTCCATCAGAAGAACATATTAGTGTGCATTGAGGAGCTCTGCCAACCCTCGTCTCCTTCGACTTTGCCAGGTTCGGAGACGTCGACAATATCCGTTAACGAAACGGCCGGTTCTGGCAATAGTAGTAACAATGTCAATACAACGTCGACGACCACCACCACCACCACCACCAGCAGCAGCAACAGCACCACCAACGCTCACAATCTCGTGCCTCACAGCTTCAGTGTCTTGGAGAGGTGCGACAAATGCCATAAATACCTCAGGGGCCTCTTACATCAAGGCTTTCTCTGCCAAGGTACGTACATATGTATATGTTGAACGACATCATGCCGCAATTTCACAATCTTCCGAATGCTTCATTCAATCACAAGTTGAAGCACAATGTACTTTGATCATAAACTTGAAGATCAAGAATCTGTCTACCTGTCTGCCTGTCTGCCTGCCTGCCCCCTACAGGCGAAGTTAAAAGCCTCCTCCTCCTCAAATCAATTTCATTTTCGAAGGGAGATATATTCAAGAAAAACTGTTCCTGCCAAATCGTGGCCTTTTGTATGGAAATTTTCCAAGATCCGTAAGGGATCGTCCCTAAAAACTACATTGCCACTTTAAGGGAGATTCCCAGTCAAAGTAATCTTACAGGTACAAGTATATTAATCTTTTAGAATTTAAAGAAAATTTGTGTAAATGTACACATGGTAATGTTTTTGTCATGTTTCCAGATAATGAAGGTTTTTGGTGGAAAATTTAAATCTTTTTGTTTTAAAATTTGTGTTTTTAGTTGAAAATTCAACTTGTACGTTGAGATTTCTTGAATTTTATTAAAAATTCGTCCTTGTTGGTAGTAAATTTATCTTTTTGTTTGGCAATTCATTTTTTTTTTATAGTAGAAATTTCAACTTTTTGTTTGAGAATTGTTGAATTTGTTTAAAAATTCATCTCTTTTGTTGAAAATTTAACAACCAGGTTTTAAAGTTGAACTACTTTCTTAAGAATTTAAAAAATCTTTCTTACGTCTCGGACTCTGATTTAAAAGCATAGAATTCGAAACCTGAGAACTAAGGGGCGTGGCCTAATGCCTGAAACTTCGAGACCTATGCTTCAGAAGTAAGGGTTCTGAGATCCTAGTTCTCGCGCCAAAGCCTAATAAAATCAAGGAATAGCGTTGTGAATTGTTCTCCTGAAATTTCTCTACGTGTAGAAATACAACTTTTTGTTTGAGAACTATTAAATTTTACGGAAAATTCTTCTTTTTTATAGTAAATCTTTTTGTTTAAAAATTCATCTTTTTCAGTTGAAAATTCAACTTTTTGGTTGAGAATTCTTGAATTTTGTACAAAATCTTTCTTTCCTGTAGAAAATGAACCTTTTTGTTAAAAAATTTATATTTTTGTTCGAAATTTAACAGCGAGGTTTTTGAGGTCAAACACTTTGTCAAGAATTTTAAAAATTTTCTTTCGTTCCTAAAAATTCAACTTTTTGTTTGAGAATTCTTGAATTTCATTAAAAACTCATACTTTTTGGTGGTAAATTAATCTTTTTGTTTGGATAATCATTTTTTTAAGTTGGAAATTAAACTTTTTGTGCGAGAAATGTTGCAGTTGGTTATTGAAAAATTTCTTTTTTAATTAAATATTTACCTAATCCATTTTTGTTCGAAAAAGGTTCTATGTTAACTAAAAATTTAACATTTTCTTCAAATTCAATTATGTTATTAAAAATTAGTTTTCTTTATTGTTAAAAATTAATTTAGTTCATTTGAAAATTTAACTGTTTTTTGTTATATTAAATTTGTAGAAAATTCGTTTTGTTATGAATTAAAACTATTTTTTTTTAATTCAAAGTTTAACTATATATTATGCGCGAAATTTTCGATGCTTGTTAAATAGGTTTTAATAATTTGAAAGGAATTCCAAAAAACTTTAAAGATTTTTGAGTATTTAAAAAAATGCCCAGGAACTTTTAAGAAATTTAAAGCGTTTCAAGAGATTTCAAATAGTTTTAAAGAAATTAAAGTATTTTAAGGTATTTCAAAAGGTTAAAAGCAATTTTTTAGTACATTTCAATAATTTAAAGGTATTTCGAAGGATTAAAAAAATGTAGGGTATTTTTATTGAGTGATATTTTAAACGATTCCAAAGGAATTTATAAGATATCTGAGTATTTTAATCAGTTTAAAAGCTCTCAAGGTATTTTAATAAATTTTCCAGGATTTCAGAGAGTATCATATTTCTTGTAATGTCACGGGATTTTATAATATTTTAATGAACTTCTAAGTATTTATGTACAATAATTGAGGGATTTAATACGTTTTCAAAGATTTTCAAATATTTGAAAGAATTAAAAGGAATAGTAGCATATTTTAAAAGATTCCAAGGAATTCCCAAGAGGTTTAGGAATGTAAACGGATTTCAAAATATTTCGAGGTATTTAAATTTTATTAGAATATTTTTAAATATTCCAAGAGATTTTATAATATTGCCGAGAATTTCCAGGATTTAAAGGGATTTTAAAACCTCTCAAAGTATTTTAACAAATTTTCTAGGATTTCAGGAAATATCAGATTGAATTTATTGAATTTTGTGCATTCACATGGTTTCTTCTGAATTCACTTAATTCTATCCAATTAAATGGATTATTTGATTATTTTAGTTCTTGTTAAATTCATCCCGAATTAAGTAAATAAATAATTAAAAAATTAGAATGTTAAATTTAAAATTCTATTCGTTCATCAAATTCTTTTGAATTACTTGGAATTTTTTCTAAATTCACTTCAAATTTACTGAATTAATATTTTTCCCCATATTTTTGAATGATTTGAAAGGCACTTTTTTTTTTAATTGACCTTAAATTTTTATGAATGTCATCGAATTATTTCCCCCAAATTCTTCTAAATTCACTCCAGTTTTACTTAAATCAGTTCTGTTTTTTTTGCATTTTTACAACTTTTTGCAATTCATTTAAATTCTTTAAATTTAACTTTTAATTATTTTGAAGTGTCATGAATTTTATTCTGAGTTCGTTAGAATTTACCTGGAATTCTTATACCCTGCATCGAATTATATTAAATTCAAAAAAACATTAGTCTCCTTATTAATGCACTTTAGTTACATTTTTTCGTTTTTTTTTTCAGGAAATATCATCAGATTTCACTAAATTTAATATCGGGATTGTATAATATAATTGAATACATAAAACTGGTTTACGTAGGGTTTTAAAAATTTCAAGGTATTTTAAATTATCTTTTTGCAATTCATTTGAATTAATTTTGAATTTATCCTGAATTCTTATTAATTTATCGTGAATTCTTTCAATCACTTTTTGAATTATTTCGAATTTTTTTGCATTTTCTGTATTCGTATGAATTCTTCAAAATTAACATAAATTCACGTGAATTATTATCAGTTTTATTAATTCTACTCAATTCAATCGATTTTTGTGTGTAGTGTTTAATTCATCTTGAATGATTTTAAACTTAATTCGAATTCTTAAACTTATAAATCGAATTCTTTTTAATTTTTTAAAAATTGAAAACAACATTTCTTCACATTCTTAATGCACGTTAGTCACGTTAATGATCAGAGGGGGAAAAAAATTAGTCTAGGAAAAATCAGAGAATTTTTAAAATGAAGTTTTGCACCCACCCGGTTGGACATGCCAGATATTTAAATTTGAATCACCTTGTATACTAACTGCTTTAAAGAGAAGTGCCTTGAAAGTTCAGTGACCTGATTTTGATTTGTGATTAAGTTATCTTCATAATTAGCAGGAACTCTTTCTGAGGAAGTTTCAGTTATAAGAACGTTTTTTTCAAAACCTGAAGATAAAGAGAAGTAATGATATACACAGAAAAAAAAACTGAAAATAAAAACGCATTGTGATTTCAGTTTCCGTTAGAATATGCACTGTTCGCTACTGATAGCTCCTGATTATATGTTTGGCACGAATGCCAGTTTGCGTTATGTATGAAGGTTTGCAAAACCAACAGGTTTTCAGACTATTAAACAAAACTGTGCAATGAATTATCATTGCCACTTGTCCCCGTCGTTTTATCATTTTCTAAATGCAGAGTCTGCACGAATCGCCCCAACCCTTTTCAGATATTATTGCATTAAACGTATGTTTGTAATCTCAGGTTTGTGACACAAACTTTTTAAACATTTATAAAATTAACATTATCTGCAAGCCACGGATATCAGGTGGATCGCTTTCGTAGAAATGGCCTGGTTGATTCATTACAAAATAAACAAACGATTTAGAAGGCCAGAATGTTAATTAATCTATACATTTTGCGTAATATTGTTATCAGGGATGACCTAAATATTGCAAAGAATGATTGATAAAGTCAACCTCATTTCTTAATAAAATTCATTTCGCGACAAAGTCGAGCAAACTGCTTTTATAATTGGTGCGATTAAGTATTTAACGTTTCAACAATTCAGGGCTAAAGACTTGAAGGGACAATTGCCATGGCGCCTCAATTAATTCCAATTCATTCTCCATATTCCATTTTTTTAAATCCTTAAAAAATATGTTTAGCGTTGTATTCCTATCTAAAGAAAAGTGGTATAATGATATATTTGGAAAATCTCGCAATCATTGTTGGTTGTGTTAGCTGTGTCAGCATTTTAAACAGGAAATGGGTATTTTTAATAAAACTTTTCTTTTTTAAGATTACATTTTTTCAACGCTAAGTTTTTGGGTTTTGTTAGGGGGTTTTCAACCGGAAATTGACATCTTGGAAATTAAAATCAGTAGCTTTTAAAGGTTCATAGTTTTTGTTAACAATTTCAGGTGATGTTAGCGTTTTACACCAAAAATTTTTATTTTAAAACAAAAGTCACTATAGTTCGAATAAGATTTTCAGTTTTTAATAGGTATCTTATATTTATGATTTTCACAGGTAATAGGTTATATTAAACGAGAATTGAAAACATAATGAAATTTGAAAGAAGATTGGCGAATTTTTAACAATTTTAGGATATATTGGGGTTTCAGCTACATCGGAAACCAGTATTTTTAGTAAAAAAAAAATCATTCGATTTCTAAGAAGTTATACAATTTTGAAACAATTTAAGCTTATGGTAATGTTTTTCATTGGAAATCGGTTACTTTAAACGAAAATCATAACATTTTTCAGATTACCATTCAAAATCATTAAATCCCATTTTTTCTTTTATTAGTATTTTTAAACCAAAATGAAACGGTCTTTTTTGTTTGTAAATTCATATCTTTTGGTAGAAATCTGACCTGCTTCTGATTGAAAATAAAAATAGTTTTTCTTTTAAATATCAAGCATGAGAATTTTTTTTGATATTTTATCTTTTTCAAAAATTAAGTTTATAACTGAAAATTTAACTATATAATTTTTTGGTTAAAACTGATTTGTTGTTGATAAAAATGGAACTATTTCAGATGAAGATACATAATTTTAGTTGGAATTTCAACTATGTAGTTGAAAATTATTTTTTTTTTAACTGAAAATTGAACTATGATATCTTTGGTTGAAAATCGATCTTTTTTAGTTCAATATTCACGCCTTGGGGGAAATTTTGTCATTTTTATTGGAAAATTCAACTATTTTGTTGAAAAATCGTCTTTTTTAGTATGGAATTAATCTTCTTATTTGAAAATTAATCTTTTTGGTTGAAAATACAAATGTTCCATATAAATATTCATAATTTTAGTAGAAAGTTCATCTTCTTGTTGAAAGTTAAACTCTTTTGTTAGAAATGCATCTTTTTGGTTTAAAATTTATATACTGCAGTTGAAAGGTTCATCATTTTAGTTGAAAATTGATCTCGTTGGTTAAAATTTTTTTGTTGAAAATCAATTTTTGTAAATGAAAATTTAACTATTTTCTATTTGCTTCAAAATTTATATTTTTCAGTTGAAAATTGAAATATTTGGTTAAGGAATCATGTATTTTGTTGAAAAATGATTTTTTTCGCAGAACGTTAATCCTTTTTGTTGAAAATTAATTTATCTTATTGTAAATGCAATATTTTCACTTAAAAAATTAGGAAATTCCAAGTGGTTTAAAATGAATTTAGTACAGTACCTACATTACTTTTACAAAAATCTGCACTGAATTTTAAGTACAAAAAGGTAAAATAAAAAAATTTATTTGTATTATTTAAATTCATGGACCTTTGAGACAAATTCAAGAAATGATTATGTTTTTAGTATTATTTAATGAGTTATTTAATTGATAGGGCTAGTGTATTTAGGAATATCGTGTAATATAATTTTCGAAAGCTTTCTTAATTACATAAATGAAGGGCGGAAAACGAAGGGGTAACTAAGGGTAAGCGCCACTTTTTCGAAAATGAGTTTTTTTGCATTTTTGAATAGTATAAGTATGGGCCCTCTCTATCGCGTTGCAGGAACTGTAAAATTGTGAATATTTTTTGTATTGATTTTTGATATCAGATTCTTTGGTGCTTGATATAAGAAAATGCGAACGTTTTTTCGTCGCCGTGTACAATTTCGAAAATAGCGCTTACCCCTTTTAGTTTTTCGCCCTTTAAACATATTAATTGAATCCCTAGAAACTGAAAAAAATATATATTCTCAGTCGATTGTTTTACGTATAAGAAATATTTGAATAACTTCGTTCTACGAGAAACTGTACCTGGAAAAAACTTGAGATACCTAGAAAAAAAATCCGTGGAATTGTCAGGAAATTATTTTCCAGGATTTGAGTAGACATCCTGTTAAAGTTTGTTGAGTGTTTCCCTTTAAGGCTTGGTCTCGCTGAAATAATAATAGTTTATTCGCAAGTTCGGAAATTGGAATCGTTTGATTGAGGCATTGCGGACTGCATTCTTGCAAGTGACTAGCTAGTTCTATGCAGATTCAGAATTGAGAATTGAGGATTTAGAATTGAGAATTTAGAATTCAGAAACGTAATGTAGCTGCGGTGTTAAATGGTCGAGGCGCCGCTAACAAGCGACAGCAGTCCGGCTTTATGGCTTCCGGTTGCGAAACATTTCGAGGCTCGCATAGCAAATATATAAAGGCATAAAGCGCACGAAGCTGTGCATGTAAAACACTGTAGATGAAGTTACATGTCAGTCAAGTATAAGTGTGTATCGTGTAACAGGCGCACGCTCAAATTAATGCTAATATTTCCAAGTGTGCATGACTTTAAGCGAATCTCTCGATGACATTTTCACATTCAAGATCAAACGATCCTCGTGCAATTCATTATGCGCGAATGCGTTTCATGATTCTTTTACGACTTAACCGGGTCTCAATCTGCTTTTAATTCGTAATGTAGCGGTTAGCCTTGATGTAATATAATCTTTCGTATAAAGAGAATGTAGGAAATTATTTCTCATACATTCTAATATACTAGTAATGGATTTAATCACAGGAATCTCATACACTTTTTATTAACACTAAGTCATTTCCTGCTCTTCCCTTCTCCTTTATTAAAAAAAATTCAGCGCGCCTGCTGCGCGCGACTGTTGGTCTCCGCGCTTCGCGCTTGATAATATATTTCCCTTGCGCTCCACGCTCGGTCTCTCTATATTCCCAGAGATTTTTTTAAACTAAATGTCAAACCATCGACAGCAGTCCCTTAAATTGTATATCATTTCCATAAATGTATATTATTACAATTAACATGCATCCATATTAAAACAGACGTAGTGTTATTGACTCGTTTAAAAAATGCGCATTCTTTAAAAAAAATTTGCTATTAAAAATTGTATTGCAACTTCTGTCGGTTTTCAAAAACTGAATTTGCTCCTGTATCATTTTATTTTTACGATTCAAATGGTACACGTGCCCTTGTCTCAGTCACCCACGAAAATTCGAATGATGAGGGTTATATGCGAGACAAAAAAGAAATTAAAAGACAAAAGTTGTGATTGAGCATGTGCCCACGCAGCGGGTAGACTTTTTTTTTTTTACTTTTAATGATGTTTTTTGACGATTAAAACAAAAACTATACATCCTATCAAAAAGTGATTCATATCTTTTTTAAATCTTTTTAAAACGCACAATTTTTGTCTACACACCTTTTCACATATTTTGCACAGTTTAAGATTATTTTTTTATGCTGTCAAAATTTGAGTTTTCGATTTTCTAAAAAAATTCAAAAAGTCGTTATGATAATCTGGCAGGGTGTGGCAAAACAAACATTTTTTTCTTTACTTTTTTCGTATTATGCGTTGTTTGGCTGAAAATGTTAATTTTCGTTTCTTTTTTTGGATTTTGAAAATGCTATAACTTTAGTCATTTTTTTTAATCCAAAAAAGTCATTAGGAGAAATTGTTTGTCTTTTTGAGTACTATAAATAATTGTACAGAGATTTTTAAAATCCTGAAAAAAGGGGTCTCAACAATTTTCAAAATTTGCTCACTTTTTGAATTTTTATCCAAAATGGCTGGCTAACGAACTAGACCTTTATTTTAGGACACTAAAAGAGTATAACCAAATGTCAGTCCAATTTGTCAATTCTTTCGAAAGTTATCGTGCTAACAAACTAAAAATATACAGGCACACAGACTACACACACACACACACACACACACACACACACACACACACACACACACACACACACACACACACACACACACACA
>JAAAKG020146517.1:0-10652 GCA_010014905.2 Druon quercuslanigerum
TCCCCTCCCTACCGAGTGAGTCACGCCTACCCCGAAAGGGAAACGGCTTAATGGTGTAATAATAATAATAACTTTATGCATCGTAGTTAGAGTATTACAATCGCTATCGTCAATCATAGTAATATTTACTTTTCCTACATCTTCTACCGGAACATTAATTCCTTTTTCTGTGATTACACTGTTAAAAATGTTCAGAAACTTACGTGAAAAACTTATCTAAAGGTTAAGTAAAAAAGTGTATTAGCATTAAAGTTTCTTCAGTATAGTTCTGAATGAAATTGAAAGATTTGAAACTTTCGATTAATACTCAACGCAAGTGTTGAATCCTTAGAACCGTTCGTAACTTTAATACACAAAGTTGAAAGACTCGTACAGGTTTTTTGAGTTTAATAAATTTACATAAAAATGATAACTCTGCCTTTTCCCGAAACGAAATGTGAAGCGCTCAAATACGCGCTCAGTTCTTAAAAACGATGATGGCCGTCGCGTGATGCACTCACTTGTCGTCCCGCTGACCAGGTCAGCGGGACGACATTGCGAACATTGCAGAGTAGGTACCGAACATAACCTTATTTTGCAACTCGCATGTCACCGTCATGCGTGCGACCTTTGCACGTGCGAGCAATATGCATCGCAAATGATTGCGATTAGATTTCTTCGGCTTGTTCCCCATAACAATTCTTCGCGGAATATATACAAATAGATTATTCGTGTTACAACAAGTGAAAATTAACATGTACAACGTCTCGATTCTCGAGCTAAACAAAGTAGAAATCAAGGAAATTCCCCTAGGCCTCGAACACACAATCTCAAAGAATTTTAGAATAATGAATGTAAAGAACATGTAAACCAAAATCTACTAAACCATAATTTAATTTATAAAAATGTAAAATCGAATATAATATCGTTTTATATACCTATTCTCGTTTTGAAGGATTAAATATTTTAATAATTCTCCAGTTTTTCTTTTTCGGTAACAGATAAGAAATTTTCTTTTTATTCTCCTGCGAAAAATTTTTAGTAGATAGAACACAGAAAAAAATGGTCTAATGTCTAATGGTTATTGCTGAAGATAAAAATATCACGTAAAAAGTTAGGTTAATCTATTAAAAATTTGTATTGGATGTCAAAAGCACGATCAGCAGAAAATCGTTTCTGATGATACACCAGGAAATGTTCGAATTATTTATTTGTTACAAATAGTGACAAGTTATTTTCGAGATTGAGGATATTTAGCACCTTCAAATTCGGATTATTGGTAAAACAGGTTAGATGTTTTTCAACAAATAGGCTCAATTTTTATTCATAGAATCAACTAGAAAAATGCCATCCCAAAATCTTTTTTATCATACTTTGCAAATTCATGCAAATTATTAATTCTTTAAAACATTTTTATTTTAAAATGTACATTTAGGCTATTTTGAAAATAATTCGCTTAATTTTTTTAAGTATTAGCTATGAATGTATTTACAAGTAATTTTTGTTATTTCGAAAACAAAAATTAGTCTATTGATTAAAAAATAAAAGAAATCTAAATTTTTTATCAAAATTGATTAAATAATTACTAATGAAATAAGTAAACTGAACTTTTTCAGTGAAATAACTCATTCCCATTCCCGCTGGTATTTAATTATTTTACTTTTGCATATCTGGACTGTATTACTTGCAGTGAAGCACCTCATCCAAATTTTTAAAATTAATTTAGGGGTCTCGCAGTTACATTTTTGCCAAAAAATGTGGCAAAGCAGAATAATGTATTCATAGTGGCAATTAAAATTGAATGAAAACATTTTTTTAAATTGGCTTGCACGGAACCTAAATATATATTTTTTATTCTGAAATAAGATAAAAAAATTCGTCATGAATATTTCACAAAATGTTTTATCAGATTAGAGATTATTTTTCGAAATATTTAAATTTCTTGAACATCTTTATTAACTTTTAAAGAAAGTACATAAAACATTTAACTTCAAGTTGTAAAAAATAACATTTAAAATTTATTGTCCAATTTAGTCGAAAAAATACGAGAGAAGGAACATATAACTGAGATTATATTCATCACGTTAATTAAAAATGTTGTTAGATATTTCATCATCATTTATGTACACGTACTTTCGTATCTCTGTGACTACTTCATATCAAATTAAAGATAACTTTAATTGTGAAATTTTAGGACAGTAAAACGAAGAGTCCAACAATGAAATTTAGACTAAAAATTATTTTTAGATAACTCTTTATTATTATAAATTCATGAAAATTCTCATTTAAGTAATCAATCATTTTTATCTACTGGCAAAGAATTATTGCCAACAGTTATTGTGAAGACATGTTTAGTTGATTCGATTAAAAAAATCTATCCAGTCAATTGAAGAATAGTCAAACTGCATTTTTTTATAAAAATTGTCTAAATTGTTAACTCCTACCCGTTGGAAATTATTGCAAATGAAAATTATTTTCAAACGCCTTAATTAAATCGGTTTTTTCGAATCTCTACAAATTTAATCATTTTTAGTTAAGAAGAGTCTAGATTGGTTCAAAATTCAATTTTTCCAGAAAAAAGCTGTTTCGTGGCTGGCGTAGATAACCTTAGCTTGTATATCAAGATTAAACCAATGGTTAATCTGGTCAATTTCTTACAAATTTAATGAAATAAAATAAAAGTAGGATACAATAGTTAATGTTCGCCATTCCTTTCGAAGAATATGAAAGGTACATATATCGGATTTTCTGTGCGGTCACTACGAACGTTGTTTAACGGAACGATAGCGTTGAAATTACGAGTTTCCTCGTCCCAGATATATTCCTCTGATAGCGTAAAATTATAGAGAGTTCTGGGCGAGAAAAGAGTAGAGGAGAGGAGCGGGAGAAGCAGGGTGATGGAGAATAGTAGAGAGCGATCTCGTTTCATTAAAAAGTGAGAAGTCCAAATAACCATCGTCATAAAACGGCAATGATAAATGGATCGCTTTATCTACGGCGGTAGTTTTCGTTACAGACTACGCTTGTTTTACTGCCATCTTTAGCATCAGACACTGCTATCGATCATCGAAAACTTTTGATGCCGTTAAAATAGAGGAGGAAAACTCCAATAGTAGAAATATCTTTGATTACAAAGTACTCGTTGACTAAAAAAGCTGCTTATGTATTCCGAACAAAGGGTGAAAAAAATGCAAAGGTTGCAAGGAGTGAAGAGTGCTAATGGTGCTTAAATTAAGAGGATGTAAAGTTAAGGAGGGAGGTACATGTAAAAGGTTTAAACGGTTCAAGAATGCAAAAGGTCGAAAAAGCTGTGAAAAAAAATAAAAAAGTTGCAAAGATTGAAGAGGGTGCTTAAATGAAGAGGACGCAACCTAGAGGACGGGGGGGGGGGGTGTAAAAGTTTCAAAAGGTTTAAAAATGCATAAGGTTAGGAGAGGGGCTAAATAATTCGAAGGGTAATAATGGTGGAAGAAATGCAAAGGGTGCAAAGGGTGGTACAACTTCGAAGAAATTAAAGGTGGCAAATGCAAAGTGAGCAAATTATATGTAAAAATGCAAAGGATGCAAATTGCATAAAATTCAAAGGGTGGTAAGAAGGCGAGAAAATGCAAAGAATTAAAAGTGTGAAAACTTTCAATGGGCGCAAAGGGTGCAAAAGTGTGCAAAGGTTGTAGAAAATGCAAAGAGGGGTAAAAAATGCCAAAGGTAGAAAAGATTATAAGGATGCAAAGGCTGCACAGAGTGCAAAAATTACAAAGTGTGCCAATGCGCTAAGGGTGTAACAAGTACAAAGTGTATGAAGAATGCAAAGGTTAAGTAACATCCAAAGGGTCTAAAAGTACATAGGATTAAAAGCGTATAAAGTGATTAGAAAAGTGGATTATAAACTGGAAAATATTTAAAGGTTGCAAGGAGTGCAAAGTTTGCAAATGATGCAAAGGGTTCAAAGAATGTAAAGGGTAAAGTAGTGAAAGGAGGGCAAAAGGAGTTAAGCTGCACAATGCCTATTATAATTAAAAGAATCATTTTCGGGCAAATTGTTCTATAAATTATTTTGGAACTTTTAGTTCCGTGCAGTTAATTTCAGTTAATATAGAATACATGAATTTAACTGACATCCGTTTACAAAGGAGAGATATGAAACACCCCGGACACGTTCTTCCGCGATTTTATCCGATGAATATTCATTTGCTGTGAACCATGCCTACTACCTGCCCAACGCTGTACTTAGAATCACTTAGAATGATAGACGATTCGCGTGAGATGTCCCCGTTATGTGTTCTCGCACTAACTGACGACGGCAACGGCAAACGCAGTTAGTAAATCTATCGAATCATCAGTTCTAGAGAAAGGGGAAAGCTGGTTTAGATAACGGCTTCTCGTCTTCGCACTGATGTAACGTATAAAGACTCGATCAATATTATATCCGGGTGGAAATTGCGATTGGGATTTCAGAGAACCCTGGTTTTTTTTTATTTCTGATTGAACACTGATCAGAAAAAATAGAGAGAACCATACTACTTGTTCAACGCTGTCTTAGCTAGAGTTTATTTAGAACATGCATATCATTGTAATATTTTCTAAACTTGAATTTAAAAATTTTCAAAAATTGACCAGTTTTGACACATTTATTATTACCTTATTTCAACTGTATTTCACTTCGGAAATTTACTTACCTCGTCAATTTCCCCGTGCTTGATATTTCATAATGTTAGCAATTTTATTTGGGAAATTTTCGCCGCCTGGACGGTTTCCAATTGGAATGTATAATATTGCGCAATTTCTGCATGTGAGTACTCGCGCACTGCGCTTGTCCCCTACCCTGATGGCGTTTTACAGGCAAGAGCTGTAACCGTCTCTTGGTCCGTGCGCTTAGAAACTGCGTGGACCAAGAGTTCAAAGAATTGCTGAACCGCGGGTAGCTATACCGAGAGTCACGTCTAACCTGTTAATTCTTTCAAAAAGTTTGGAGTTATCTGGGGTTTACTTTTTTAAAAGAAACTTTTATTACGTCATTTAAAATTCTTAGAAGCCTTAGATTGTATTTTTTTTATTTAAATGTATTTGTAAACTTGATTTATTTACTATTTCATTTACAATAATATTCTTAAATATGATTTTTCTTCATTGTTTATTAATTTTACAGTATAATTTAAACTAGTTCAGAAAAAATGTAAACTGAAACAAAATGCCAGAAATTAAAAAATAATGGTGGATCCCAAATGGCAGATGTATATGCTAACCCTAGTTTAAATTCAATTCAAATTTTTGTCTTAGAGGTTTTTTTCGATTGGGTATTACAAATCTAATTACAGCAATGTCCTTAATAAAAAAATTAATTTTTCACGAAACTGATGCATTTTTACACAAAAAATATGAAGTTTCAAACCATGATTATTTTAGTCCTTACTAAAAAATGAGAATTTTTAACTAAAGAAGAGCAATATTAAAAAAATGGAAAAGTTGCATTTTTAGGTTCTTGACAAAATACTTCAACTTTCTACTAAAGTGCTGAATTTTCAACTAAAATTATAAATCTTAAAGTCTGTCAAACAAAGTACTCGAATATTCAAGCAAAGAAGTGTAATTTTCAAACAAAAAGTTGCATTGTTATTTTTAAAAAAAGTGATATTTCTACGAAGCAGATTAATTTTTTAACCAGAAAGATAAACAACAAGAAACAGTTGAATTTGCTGTTGAAAAAGATTACAGTTGATTTTTCGATCTATATATGAATTTTCAAACAAGAACTAAGTTTAAACTAAAAAAATAGAATTTTTAATAAAAAAGGCGAAATTTTAACCAAAATAATGACTTTTGAACCGAATTGTTGAATTTTTAAACCGAAAATAAGTTTCTACAAAAAAATGAACGACGAATTTTTTCAGCTAAAAATGATAAAAATAAACCAAATAGATGCATTTTTAATTTTATCGAAGAAAGATGAATTTTTAATAAAAAAGAATATTTTTTTAAGTTGAACTTTCATCCAAAAAAGATTTTAGTTCTTTATTCAACTTGAAATATATATTTGAATACAAAAATAAACTTATTACGAAATATTTTAATTTGCAAGAAAAAAGTCGAATTTTCAACCAAGAAGTATGAATTTTTAATAAAATACTGTAATTTTAAAACAAATATTTGCATTTTTATGTAGGAAAGATAAATTTTCTCTAAAAACAGATAATTTTTTATTTAAAAAAAAAAAAGGTTTGAAAAGTTTAATTTTCCGAAAGAAAAGGTTTCAGGTTTGGACGTTAAACTTCCAATAAAAGCAGAATTTTTTGATAAAAAAGATTAACTTTTTAATAAAATAGTTAAATTCGGTACCAAGTAGTTGCAGTTTCGTCCAAGAATGAAAAAAAATTTCTGAAAACAGATGAATTTTTAATTTTAAGAAATTGGTTTAAAAAGATGAATTTTCATTCAGGAAAGTTTTCTCTTCTCTTTTTAACACGAAATTATTTAATTTAAACAAAAAGCAAGTTTTCAACGAAATAGTTCAATTTTTAATAATACAGCAGAAGTTTCAACCAAGAAGTATGACTTTTTCACAAAATAGTTGAATTCTCCTCCAGGTGGTTGCATTTTTAATTTTATCCAAGAAGGATGAAATTTGTACTAAATCAGACGAATTTTTAATAAAAAACGATAAATGTTTTTTAGTTTAACTTGCATCTGAAAAAGGTTTTAGTTTATTCTTAAGCACCAAATATAAGTTCTAAAAAAGTCAATTTTCCACAAAATGGTTTAATTTTCAACCAAAAGTATAACTTTTCAACAAAATGGTTTAATTTTTAATCAAATCAAAAGAAAATTCTAGTTCATTTTCCTGTTCTGAAATACGAATTGTAAAAAATAAGTTAATTTTCTAGTAAGTAGTCAAACTCTTTAAAAAAATACGACTTTTTAACAATTTTGTTAAATTTACAATAAAAAAGTTGCGTTTTTGTCCAAGAAAAATTAGAATTCTCATCAAAATTTTGTTTGGACAACAAAATAATGAAAAAATAAAAAATTTCATTTTGCGTTTTAACTCTGCAAAATACAAACAAAGATGCCTAAACAGAAATTCTGCGCCTAATAAAGATCTAAAAATGTTTTATTAATTGTTTTTTTATTTAATGCGTGATGTTATAAATAATTTTTTGATTGGAAGCTTAGTTTTTTTGGTAAAAAATAAGATTTAAAATAATAAAGATAAGAAATAGTAAAAAACTCAGGCTGAGTTAGCTTAATAAACATTTGGTACAGTAGTGTTAAACATAATTATAGAAAAGTTGACAATCGGAACAAAGTCGAGTGCGAAGCACGAGATACGTGATGAGAATGTAATTGATAAAGCCGAAAAAGAGCTTTAACAAAAGAGAATTCACAACCACCAAATTACAGTTGTCGATGATTTCATATTTAATTTGAAAAGGTCTATAAACATTTCTTAACAAAATATAATTCACAATCATTAAATAACAGTTGACCATGTTTTGACCTTAAATGATGAAAAATAAAGAAAACATTTTTAGAAGTGAAAAAAAAAATTTTCTTAAAAACAAATTATTTTCAAAATTATAAGAAAGTTCGACTACATGACTAAGAATTTATATTTAGGGCCATTTTTAACAAATTGGGTGGGGAGCAAAAAAATTTCTAACGCATGGATCTTGTATAATTTTTTCTACGACATCGAAGAGAGCTAATTTTTTTCCGTATCTCGAATATTAAAATCAAATTTTTTGAGTGAAATTTGTTTAAATAATGTAAAAATCAATCCTTTGTACCAGAATGTATTTTTAATTGAAACATACAACATTTATTAAAGATTCATTTAAGTACTTTAAGTCAAAAACAATTTATTTAATAATTTTCTTTGAGTGTCATTCATTTTAGAAAACTTTTTTCTCCGTAAAATAAATATTAATGTTTAAATAAATAATAAAACTGTAAGTATGTTTTTCTGAAAAATTAAATAAATATAATTTTTTTAAACTTAATATGCTAGATTGTTGTAAATATTTAGAAATTTACTTTTTAATATTTTTTTAACAATTGAACCTGCATAACAAATAAACATAAAGCTATATCGTAATCTCCCGAAGGAGAGCATTTAAAAAGACAAATATTTTTCAATAAAGAAACAAAAATTGTTAACACAACATGCTTTATAAATTCAAAAAATGTTAAGCTAAAGCTTGGCGCAGTGATTTAGTGCCCGTAACAAATATGAGAAACGAATGTTAGTATTGTGTGAATCCGGCATTGAGTTTTCCATTTGCAAGTAGTCAAAAACAATGATTTTGCCTCATAAATAACTGTAGAAGGTTTAATATTTCAAAAGGAACATTTTCTAGTTTAAAAGTTTTTCCGAGGACTGCCATTATTGCCACGCTAGGTGCTTTAGTACTCTTGCCGTACGTATTTCAAGCTTTATCCGAGAGATAAAGAAATTCACATATTTTAGACGGCCTTTTTGTTCGAACAGCCTAAACCAATGCGATGGCATTACGAACTGAACGTAATGTTCTATAGGATTACACGATGCAAGAAATATTTCACAGACAAGTTAAAAGATTACTGTACGATGTAATCACCGGTTACGGGTGGATTTAATTTTATCTGCGGATACTTATTTCATAGGCGAGTCAGATTTGTCAGAGTCCATAGCGTACTCATAAATTCAAAAATTTATAACCAAAATGTTAAATTTTCCACTAAAATGGATGAATTCTTAAACAAAAAATTCATTTACCACAAAAAAGACTCAATTTCAATTAAATTCAAGAATTCTCAACAAAAAAGTTGACTTTTTATGACAGAAAGGAAAAGGAAAGAAATTTCTAACACAGTTCCATAATTCTCAAACGATATTTGAATTTTCAGCTAAAAAGGGTAAGTTTTTAAATAAAAAATCTTAATAAGGGATAGGGTGCACAGAGTGTAAAAATTACAAAGTGTGCCAATGAGCAAAGGGTGTAAACAAAGTAAAGGATGTAAAACATGCAGACTTTTTTCCAGCAGTCAAAGGATTTAAAAATTATCTTCAGAGCTTTTTAGATCTCTAATTGCAGATTTGACACATTGGGTGATTTTTAATAGCCGGAGACTGCTGACAACAGGCACTTTACACATGAAAGTGGTTTTTCGCGGTTTGAAAGAGCAGGACAGGAGTAATCTTGGGGCTCGTGAGAGATGTAAAGGGATTTTTGACACTTGGAGGTAATTTTTTATACTGGGGAAAGGTGGACTGTGAATATATAGAATTGTGATAATTTTTGTAGCTGGGGACTTCTGGAAAAGGGACAGGTTGCAAAGAGTGCAAAATGTACAAAGTGTGCCAATGAGCAAAGAGCGTAAAAAATTCAGAGGATTACTAGCAGTCAAGGGGTTTGAAAATGATTTTCAGAGCTTTAAAGATCTCTAAATGGAGATTTGACACTTTGGGTGATTCTTTATAGCTGGAAATTGCAGAAAACAGGGATTTCATACATAAGAGTGACTTCTCGCGTTTGTAAAAAGCTGCACATGAGTAATCTGGGGACTCGTGGGAGATTCAAAGGGAGATTTGATACTTAGGGGTAATTTTTTATGCTGGGGAATGCTGGACTATGAATATATAAAATTTGGCTAATTTATGTAGCTGGAGACTTCTGAATAAAGGAAAGGCTACACGGAGTGCAAGAAGTACAAAGTGTGCCAATGTGCAAAGGTCGTAAAAAATGCAGAGTATGACTAGCATTCAAAGGATTTGAAAATTATTTTCAGAGCTTTGGAGAGCTATAAATTGAGATTTGACACTTTAGGTTATTTTTTATAGCCGGAGAGTGCTGAAAACAGGCACTTTACACATAAGAGTGGTTTTTCGCGGTTTTAAAGAGCAGGACAGGAGTAATCTTGGGGCTCGTAAGAGATGTAAAGGGATTTTTGACACTTGGAGATAATTTTTTATACTGGGGAAAGGTGGACTGTGAATAAACAGAATTTTGCTCATTTTTGTAGCTGGGGACTTCTGGAAAAGCGACAGGTTGCAAAGAGTGCAAAAAGTACAAAGTGTGCCAATGGCAAAGAGCGTAAAAAATGCAGAGGATAAATAGCAGTCAAAGGATTTAAAAATGATTTTCAAAGCTTTGGAGATCTCTAAATTGAGATTTGACACTTTCGGTGATTCTTCATAGTTGTAAATTGCAGAAAACAGGCATTTCATACATAAGAGTGACTTCTCGCATTTGTAAAAAGGTACACATGAGTAATCTGGGGACTCGTGGGAGATTCAAAGGGAGATTTGATACTTAGGGGTAATTTTTTTTTCTGGGGAAAGCTGGACTATGAATACAGAAAATTTGGCTAATTTATGCAGCTGGCGGCTTATCGATAAAGGACAGGCTGCACGGAGTGCAAAAAGTACAAAGTGTGCCAATGTGCAAAGGTCGTAAAAAATGCAGAGGATGACTAGCAGTCAAAGGATTTGAAAATGATTTTCAGAGCTTTGGAGAGCTCTAAATTGAGATTCGACACTTTAGGTTATTTTTTATAGACGGAGAGTGCTACATTGCACCACAAAGTAAAAATTTTGCGCCACAAAACTGAAGGACTTATTGCAAGTGTTAGGGGGGGGGGGCTGGTGACACACTACCCCCCCCCCCCCCCCCCCCCCCCCCCCCCCCCAACACCACAAT